>VDFB02283346.1:0-31672 GCA_007258455.2 Sequoia sempervirens
ATAAACTTGGTGGGTGGAGCTATTAAATGCATGTTTCTAGTCTGTTGTATGTTTCTTAAAACTACTTTAAAGCTAAAGATGAAACACCATTTAGTGAGGGAAAACTTGGCTAAACTAGATTGTCAAACTTTATACACTAAGGAGATATGTTGTCATTAATTGGATTGCACAAATTTATTTATCTAGGTTTATTATGAATTATTTTAATGTGAGTTTTTAAATTGGTGAATTTCATTGCAGTCTATTGAATCAATCTCTAATTGGATGACTATAAAATCTTATTCAAGTAAAATATAGCAGATCATAGAGTTTGATATGAATGTTGGTGAAAAAATTCTACATAATTTTATGTCATAAGCATTATAACATAATTTCATGGATTGTAGAAATATCATGTTTCTCATAGACTTTTCAAGACAAGTTGCATTGTAATGCATCAATTTAACTTTGAGTCAAATACCAAATTTGAGTGTTAATTTTATAGATTGATTTAATAACCAAATATTTTAAAAGCAAAGATGCATCTAGCTTTATTAAGCTTTGATTAAATGAATATTAAAGCTCAACTAGTTGAACTTGTCTAGATTAAATATTTTAGATTTTAGAAGTCTAGTTGCATTGCAGGTCTTTAAATTAATATTTGACATAAGGGATAATATTTATTCCTAGATTCATTTTGATGAGTTGTAAAGACATGTCTCAATTTATCTAGATGAAATATTTTAGATCCAAAAGGTGGATCATATCTTCCCTTAATCCTTTTTAAACTTGATATAAATATTTTGAAATATTATTGTGGGTTTTCATTTATTGAAATGGATGAATATCTAACAATTGATATTCTATCTCATGCTCTCAAGGAGCAGTTTAGAGCACATGTTCATTAATGCTCATAAAATAATTTGATACATTTGATTAATTTTGATTAGATTGTTGTTGAGGAGTCCTTAATATGGTATATCTACATTTATTAGCTTCGTTCCACTATTTCTTACCATCCCTTCTCATTATTCCTTCATCCACTTTACTTAAAAAATATCTTACTCTAGTTTAATTTCTTGAGTTGATTGACAAGATTAAAGTAACTTTTGGATAACAATTGGTAAAGGCCTATGAGAGTTAAATCGATCGCTTCAATAATAATCATTTCATGTAATATCTTTTAGCTTGCTAAAAAAATCTTTATGGATGGTCATTTTTAAGAAATATCACCCAATAAAGAATCACTAATAATGCTAACAAGGGAGACAATAAAGTAGATTTTGAGCAACTAGAATAATGGATTATTTTATGCTTTACCAAATGTCATAGTGTTTTCTCATTGTTTGTTATAAGACACTAATTTTAACACACTATAGGATGTTATAAGATATATTACTTTTAAGACCAATTGGAGGATAAATCATGGGTTCAATCAATAATTTTGGATGTTAGGACACATTATTGATTACTATCATGGAATGCCTATATTTAGGAAGTTGGTTGATTTGATTCTTATGATAGAACCTATGATATATAAGAGAGGTGCAAGATGTGTTAGAGTATTTACTTTCTATTATGGGTTGCCTAACTATGACTACAAAGGTGTTCCAAAGTTTTTATATCATGGTTTTGACACATAGTTTTGGGATTCCACTTGGTGATTCTTATGTTTAACTTTTTTAATAAATTGGAGGCATGAGATAGAGGTTTATAAGGTTCTTTTATAAGTGCCCTTATATTACCAAATTATTGTTATTAAATGGGATAAGTGAATTATTTCAAGTTACTCTATTTTCAAAGATTAATACAAGCTCGATGGTCTCTTTGGTGGTGGATTTTTTCTCACAAGATTTTGTCTACATATATCCAATGCTCATATGGTTAATATTTTTTTATGTTTAATTATCCATTATTTTATTGATATTATATGGTTTATCACATGTTTAGTTAAATTAAAACACTTAATTGCTAATATTGTCATTGTGTCATTCACCCTATATTCAACATTTGGTATGAGAACTATGGCTTGATTTAGAGAGGGATACATTTCTTGTAGTTTTGTGGTTGTGGTGGGAGTATTTGGTTTAGTGGTTTTTCAAATTTGAGTGTGGTTTGAGAATCATGGAAAACACGTATTCAAAGATTGAGAAGTTCAAGGGTTATAGATATGATTTATGAAAACTAAAATATAGGATCTCTTTAATCAAAGAGGTCAATGTATTTGTAAAGAATTTATATTTTTAAAATAAAAATAAAGGAAGGAGACTTGATATCCAAGAATCTTAATGTTTTTAATCTTATTCTAAGTTAGCTAGGAAGTATATATGTTAATTAGATGAATAAAACAATCTATTTTATTTCTTTTCTCTTTACCCAAGTCTTGGGAGAACCTAATAGTTACAAATAATGGTGGTATTGTAGAGCCCAAGATGGGTGCCCTTTTTGTTTCTTTGCTCAATAAGGAAATGAGTAGTAAATCCATGGATACGGGTTCCACAGATGGACTACAAGTTTAGGTAGAGAAAAAGAAAAAGGTGGTATGAAAAGGGGGATAAGGGGAGATACAAGTCAAAAGGATGGTCTACAACTCTAGTAAGAGTAGAGTGAAGTGTTGGAATTGTGGGAAGAAATAATATTTGACGAAGGAATGGAAAAGTAAGAAAAATATTTATGATGATTTCTCTATAGAAAAATCCTTTGATGATGAAAATAATGCTTTAATTATTTTTCTAACACAATTAGCGATGCTTCATGGATTATTGATTCAAGTGCCTCATATCCCTAGGGATTCACCTCTAAAGCAATAGCTTATCACTTGTATGCATATTGGGGATTTTCAAATAAACCAAATGTGACTTGATATATCATTTTAGTATAAAGGGAAGGAGATAATTAAATTAATGTGACACAAATAGGTGTTAGGATTTAGGAAGCATGAGTAGAAGGAGTGAGGTATTTATAAGTTATAACTTAAGTCATCTATAAATCACTTTACGTAGGTTAATAAGATGAAATAAATTTTAGTATGTTGGTCTTGCAAAGGTCGTGGAGTTTATTTTTTCTATATTATATAGTCTTGCATTATGTTTTGATTGGAGGTAAAAAATGGGCTTTGAAGGGGCCCGAAACCCTTTACAAAATAAAGTAGCTGATAAAAAAATATAACAACATTACATAGCAATCAACCCAACAACAACGAACCAACAACCAAAAAGCAGCCAAAAAGAAGGTAGCCAACCAACAACACTACATATTGTTCAGTATCTCTATAGCCTCCACTTCACTAGCAACCACCTTCTGCACATCATCCACAGTATCAAACACCTCTATACCAGAGGCCCTGCTCTGAGCTTTCATTATGTTTCTAGTTCTGACCTTTGACCCACTAGTTTTTACCTCACCACTCAAAACACTACCTTTAATGCCACCCTTCGCATAGGCACAATCCACATCTGGCAGCTTACCCAAAACAACAGTATCATCAGTAAGACACAATATCATTTCTCTTTTTTGTAGTAATCATAGGGGAGAGCACCTTGGCAGAGTCAAAAATCCCCAAATTAGAGACATCTCCACTATTCATCACAACATTCCACATTTTATCCATTTTATCCTCAAGGGATAAGATTCTCCCTTCCAAGTTTTGTTTCAAATTGATGGTTTCCTTCGCCATAGTATTAACCACATTATTAAGAGATTCCAATAGATCATCAATTTGGATTTGGACATAAGGGTCCTTGGCCTTACTCACAATACCTCTAATTCTAACATTAGACCTATTAATCTCATGGAAGAACCACTTAAAAAGTTTAAACAACACATTAGCACTATCATGAGTCGAGCCCAACACATCAAACAACTCCTCCCTGTCAAATTTTTCAATCCCTTTCCCCACAACAACATCCTCATCAGAAGAACTAACATGAACCTTATCAACAAAAACATCCTTACCTTTGCCAGCAGAGATAGGAGTCTTCATCTTTCGAATGTAGCAGGCAACTTCCTCTGCTACAACCTTCCTTTTCATCAAGCTATCCACATCCGCTTTGCTAGTTTCCATAGTATGTCCACCAACAACCCTTTCCTTCCCCTACTTCTACAACCCAATGTCAACACTTAGAGAAGCCTCACCAAAGATACCTCCAGCCAAGGAAAGAGGGAAAACCTTCTCCAAGAGTTGGCCAACAATTCTCAACACCATTCTCTTCTAGCTCCCATCCTTAGTTTCCTGCAATTTAATTTTTGTCCTTAACCCCCTTAGGATGAACATTCACAACCACCTCGTCACTGCATGTCGTATAGCCCTCTTTGTCATCTGGCTTCCTTTTCCAAGTCTTACCCAGAACTGGTGAATTGGAACCCTCCTCAAAAGAGGCATACAAATCCAGGACATAATCAACATCATCATCCATATCAGACTCAAAATATTTGTTCAAAATAAGCCTCCTCTTCTTAGATTTTTTACTAACCCTTTCCTCTTCTGACTCCATCTCATACCCCTCCAGACATTTAGCAATATTTTAGGGCCTAATAGTACAAGGGTTCCTACTTAATCCCAACTCTAATTTATCTTAAAAATGGAAACTATGCTCACACCAAGGTTGTGCTAGTTAGTATAATCCTACTTAATTTTCTTAAAACTAGGTATTGGACATCTTTTGATAATACCACAACCCTACCTAGAAGAAGCATTAGGTATCTTTAATCCTTTCCATTATGATTTAGATTGTTGTGTATGCTATAATTAAGATATATTTTATTATGGGTATTTGTAATTATATAGACACAAATAATTCCTCATATTATCATATTATTATTCATATTATCATCCACCATTAATTATTCATTATCATTAATTATCCATTATTATTAACTATCTATTATTATTAATTATTCAATTAAGATGAGCTATTTATCCAATTAATTAAATTAATAAATCCATAATTATCCCTTCACAAGTTAATTCATTCACTAGTTTAGCAACTTCCTCATTGATAAATCCATTATATAAATTAAGAAATTTATAATTATCTTCTCACAAGTTAACTCATTCTTAAAATTAGTGACTTTCTCATCTAATTATCTATTTAATGAATTAAATAATTTATTATTATCCTCTCATGATTTCAAAATGGAAAATATCTCAAATAATTTCAATTAACTCATCTACTTCTTCAAGTCAACTCTTGATCTTTGATTGAATCTCCATCATTTCATCTAATCTTTCAAAAACATAAATTCATCATTTTTGTCTAGCTCCATCTATGTTCGATCAATTGATGTAGGAAATACATGCATACAACTCAACAAACCAATGGACTCCTTGTTAAGCAATTCACTAACTTAGATGTACTACATTTAATTTATCAACTAGGGAATCATAATTTCTTGGATGATGGTTGCACTATATGTGCAACTAAGAATTCTAAATTTCTCCTATGCAATTGTGTATAACAGAGTTAAAAAAACACTTCATATGAAAGCAACTTAACTGAAAACAACTTTATCTACAACAAGCCTAATTAAATAAAAATTGCTACAGGACAACGCCCCTATGATGGTAGTGATTAATGATTCAATTGTGTTGCAACTACTTAAAATAACTATGATAACAATGAATTACTACTTCAACAATTCAATTCAACTTTAAATTAGGAAATTCAACTTTGTAATTTATTCTATTGTTAGTAACAACCTAAACTATAAGAAGCATTATAGTTAACTCAAGTCTCATTGCTTGAGTCGTTGCAATCCCACTATATCTCTCTTAAATATTAACTCAAAATTTTATGGAAAATACTGAATCCAACTTTTTTTTATAATTTGAAAAGATAAATTGAGAATCGAGTATCAAGTTGATAGGGAAAGTAATTTTATATCTAAATCTACTAACACTAGAATATTAGATTCTCAACCTCTCACAAGATCTAACATTGTAATGTCCCTAGCAAAATCCGGCTTTGTTTTCACCTTTCTATGCCTTGGACATTTAGTCAAACAATTGTCTTGTAAAGTTTGAACTTGTTGTTTTGAGTTTTGAGTTTGCTTTGCTTGTTTTGTTTGATGCAAAGATATTGGGAAATGACTTGAAAGAGATAATCTAATGAACAAAATAATATAGAATGCAATGCTAAAACTACATGTAGCCTTTTAATTAATGTATACGACTGGAATATCATGAGAGATGCTCCTAGACATTATCACAAACATTCACCATGCAAACTAATGATTGAAATATGCAAACATGACAATTGAAATGATATGAATAAGATATATTGGCAGCCTTGCTCACAATTGAGAATCCTCCAAAATGTTGAATCATCTTTTTCTACAGGTGCCAACCCTGTTTTGAAATGCATCCTTCAATAATAAAATAGAGAAGCCTCCAAATGGCTCCAAGCATCACCAAACATCATCACCATGGCTCCTAGATTGGAGTGATCCAATACCAACATAAAATTGATGCAAGGTAAGACAGTTGTGAACACAATTGAAGTCTGAAAATCATCCTCCTTGTTGACAATAGTATGACTGTAAATATAAATTAAAATGTAGACTATGCCAAAATCATCCTAGAATGAAGAGATCGATGCTGCCCCAAACTACAAATGATCTGTGATGCAATCCCTAAATTTTCCTTTACCAAATCAAACTTGTATGTCTAAATGATGAACTCAAAAATTCTATACTTGTAGTCCTCTAAATTTGCAATACAAATCGATTTCACTTGAACTCCACAAATTTGGCCAAAGGCCACAAAATTTGCACAATGAAGAAGACTAAAATATCTCCCTCTCCCAACTCCAACTAGGATTGATGTTTCACAATCGAAACTAGTACCTTAGAGTCTTCAAACCCTCAAGAAAATTGTGAAATTCTTCAATAAGCACAATGTAGAAACCCTGGATGGATTCCTCCATAAACTCCAGCTAGGGTTGATCTTTCACAACCGAACCTGGTACTCTAGAGTCTTTAAACCCTCAAGTAATGCAAGCCTCATCTTCTACCATCTAGGTATGAGAAATAAAATTAATCCAAGACATGATCAAATGGCTTGCAATTAGCTCCTTATAAAGAACTCCCATTCACCTCCAAGAAGCTTCTAGAATAAAATATTATTTTAATCTTTTAAGTGACTTTATGATTTATTATTTTATTTAGTCACTTTATTAAATTAATTAAATATAAGGTCACCTTTAAATATTTATTTATTGTGATAACCTTACAAATAATTAATTTAATATTCCACTTTAATTTAATTAAAATAATCAATTAGTAATCCTTATGAAACATCATTGATTTGGACAACTTAATCAATCAATTAAATTAAATTATTTTTCCTCCAAATCAGGGACATGACAAACATATATACAAGATCTCAAGAGTAATTATTCTTGGACTCAAAATAACTTGTAAACAACTATCAACTCTCCCAAAAATATAGGAAGAGGACTCAGTCTTATTCTAAAAAGTAATAGAAAGCTAAGCATGTGGAGGTGAGAGTGTCATAATCACATTAAGACTTTGCATCGTAAAGAAGACATTAATAATTGAAAACATGCTCAATAGGGCATAAATTATTTGTGATCCATGACCACTATTATTACAAATATCTTCTTTGCTCCACAACTATCTATATCATGTGACATATCATTAAAAATAGAATAATCTATTCCATAATCTTTGACTACTACCTCCGTCAACTATGAAAGACTCCATGTGTTGTAGGTGATCATCCCCTTGGCTATGGACTAATCCTTTATTGTGGGCTGACATATCCTTTTTTGTAAGTTGGCAAATCCTTTGTTGTAGGGGTTAGTTTATTTCAAAGGCATCTCTTCATCATTAATAACCATAATCAACATAAAGATCTATTTAAATTTCATGGCATTTAGCAATATAATATATATCATCATACTTTAAATACTTAAAATAAGTAGGAAAGTATGATCAATGTCTTTGAAACTGTAAAAAATATTATAAAATGTATGGAACTTAAACAAGGAAAAGAGGACAATTCTAAGACTCATCATTCCCCCCAACTTAGTTTGTTGCTTGTCCACAAGAAATTTAGGGCCTTTGATTATACTATAATGCAGTGTCTTTGTAGTCCATAGTGTTAGTAACTCCTTCTCCCTACTTTAGGTAGAATCCTTTTTGTGAAAATATTCTCTTCCATTTGACTTGTTTTGTTGTCCCTTGTTCTCCCTTCCTTCTTGTCCAATGTAGAATTGGGTAAAGGAGAAGAGGAGGATGAAACATCAGAGGAAACCAAGTAATCTACTATTGAAGGGAAGCCTTGATGTATTTATGCACCCTTATGACTGATGCTAAGTAGTTAAAAACATAATGGGGCTCTTTCCTTTTCAATTCTCAAGTCAGTTCATTCCATCTATATTGGAAGAATTTGAGTGCTTCTTTTCTTGTTCCAAATGCCAATTCTTTAAATCTATTATAGTATTTTTCCCTTCATTCCAAGATTTTATTTTCCACCCCAAGTCTGTCCACCAATTCAATCCATTCAAGACTACTTGATTGGGGTCTTCTACATCTACTCTAATCTCGAGGGGAAGTGACTTCTCCCTTTCATGATAATGTTACCATAGGAGGCCTCTTTGATGTTTATTTCAAATGAACAAGGCTATTGCCTTTATCTGAACATCTCCCACAAAAATATGCTGAAAATTGAGGTAATTATGTAGCTTAATACTTTGTAAAACTATTATACTGTAGATCTAAATAAGTGTTCTTTGTTACAATTTCTTTGTGGATGATTATCTATTTAATCAATTTTACCAATTGTTGAAAGAGACAAAAGATTGTAGAAGAATGAGACAAGAAGATATAAGTGACACAACATATACGTGGAGAAACCCTTTCGAGAAAAAACTCCAACACTAGAATCAATAGTGCTTGTATTATTTAGCCTTAGAACAAGATTACAATAATACTATATCAATCCTTGATTGATATGCTTCCTTGCATTCTACAATCTTCTTTCTACTTCTACAAGTGGTAAAATGAATTAAATAGATAATCATCCACAAAGAAATTGTAAAAAAGAACACTTATTTAGATCTACAATATAATAGTTTTACAAAGTATTAAGCTACATAATTACCTCAAAATATGTAAAGTAAGATCTCCTTCAACACTCCCAAACTAAAAGAATATCAACATCTAACCATTCAACTTATAATGAAACATGGCAAAACTTAGATGTAAACCTCTCATAGAAAGTAAATCAAACTTAGCCAAATATTCCCACAATAGAAGGGAATATGCCCAAAGCCACTAACTATCTCATCTACCTCTCCTACCCAAATCCTCATAACTAACTCAAGTTCAAAATTGAAAGGATAACAATGGAAATACATAAAATCATGCATCTATTTCTCAACAATGCATAAGAGAAGTCAAGATATATCTTAATAATGCATCTAATAATCAGGTGGGCAACACCTCTTAGATCATTTTATCCACCAAGTAGACCAAGAGTGGGATACAAGATTGTCTTGTGCATACAATAGACAACCTTCTCATCAAGTCTATGATGGACTCATATCCATTTCCAAGTGTAGGCTTCTCAGTCTTTACTGTTGAAAAAGCTTTACTTACAAGTAACCATTCCAACATATCTCTCTTAACATAAGAAATATCCGGCCTAACCCAAGTCTCTCTAGTGTCCATGAGCACCCACTAATCAATCCATGCCAACTTCAAATGCAACCTGCATAATCATGAAGCCCAAGCAAATGATTAACACTCAAAACTAAAAATAACTACATCCTCTCCAAAGGAAGAACAATAAAACCTTTACCAAAGACTCTAAGGGTCCTCCATGAAACAAGATGTTAAAATCTCTTCAAATCACATGAAGATAACCATATCCTACCAAATCTCCCATTGAACTATGATACCGAGCTATACATGGCAACAAGATAAACATCAAACCATCATTGTCAAAAAACCCATTGAAACATGTAACCAAGCTATCCATGACATCATGATAACTATCTCCTGAATGAAGATCATCCATACATGCAAAACCATGGGCTCAAAACCATGAGCTCCAAAATCATGGACCAATACAACTAGCACAAAACCATGTGTTAAAGACCACTAAAGGTTAATCCACTAACTCTAACCCAAGAACTAGTTTAACCCAACTACCCTCCCCTTACCACCCAGGAGAAATCCTCTCTTACTAGGCCTTTCCTTTCAAAGATTGAGCAAGTCATACCAGGTCTTACAACCATTAGCCCAAATACATTGTAACAAAGAACACTTATTTAGATCTACAGTATAATAGTTTTATAAAGTATTAAGCTACATAATTACCTCAATTTTCAACATTTAGTATCAGAGCATGGTTTGATTTGCAGGTTCTCTCTTTGTGGGAATATTGTCTTCTTCTTGAAGGTTCTTATGTTATGAGAGATTAATTTTGCATACCATTGTATGCTTCTTTGACACTGTGATAGAGGAGATAGCCGCATCCTCTATGTGAAGTGCTATAGGAGGACTTGTTAATGTTGTAATCTTGTTTTCAGATTTGACATTACCTGTGTAGTGGGAGTTCTAGAAGGTATATGTGTTCTGTATGAGAGTGACACCTCTCTTGGACCGCTTACACTTTACTACAGTGAGTTACTTCAGAGGTTTTTTATCGCATGTCTATGTGTGTTGTTACCTTGGAGTCTTATTTTGTAGGATGGTGGATATACAAGGACTTGTTTGTAGATTTGGGTTGCTATGTTGATAGCATGAAGTTCTACCTATGATAGTTTTGGATGAGCTAGCAACTTGATATGGTTGCTATTCCAATTTGGAATGAGTGTGGAAATCACCCAGATTTTTTTGTTATCATTTGAATTTGATGCTTGTGTTCATGAATAGATTGGTACAGGTTTCAGTGATAGAAGAAATGGTTACAGAGATTTGGGAAAGGTATTGGTTCTTGCTATAGGAAGGCCATTGGCCTTGAGTCATGTACTTTATTTATAAGAATGATTCCTTGTTTATAATAATTGCAATGTATAATGTCAGGTGGGAGAATGTTGGGAATAGGATTCCATTTAATTGCAATCCTAAACATATTTCATGTATCTCCTAAGTCCCTGGGAAGTGTTCCCGAACACTAGGATAGAAAGAGATTAAATTTGAATGAAATGAACATGTAAATTGACATTTGTAATTATTCCAAAATGATAGGAACATGTGGGGACATCCAAGAAAGCTCCTACAAAATAGGAGCACATGGGGTACCCACATGGAAGGTGGAACCTACCTTGCTTAAGTTAACTATTTGGAGGATTGATAACACTTCAATAATGCATATAAAAATCTTACAAATTAGGGATTGATATTTACATGAGTGGAGTTCAATTTAGTTCAGTTTAGTTTAATTTAGCTCAGTTTAGTTCAATTCAATTAAATTCAATTCAATTATGGTTCAATTATCTTCAGTTGCATGTAGTTAGTTTGAGTTGAATGCTAGTTGACTTGAGTTGACTTGAGTTGCATGACTAATGACTTTATTTGCATGACATATAACAAGTGGATACATTCAGTTAAGTGGGGATGATCAATCATGCATAATGTTTGCATGAATTGGTGGAGAGATATGTTCTAGTTAACTAAGATTGACTTGGACCCACCTTGGGTGCCCAAGTTGGCATCTTTGAGTTAACAAATTTTGCATGAGAAGATATTTACAAGGCTTAGTTAAATGGGCCCATTCTTCGGTTTGAACTTTGAGGTGAAGTTTGCAAGATATTTTCTTAACCAGAGTTTAGTTTGGGGTGCCTAAATTGAGGAAGACTTTGGTTTGATCATAGATTACAAGGTGGAACTTTACTTACACAATCTAGGTGTAGATTTTTGTGAGGAGCCTTATGCTCTTGTTTTGTACAACTCTTATTGAGTTTACATTCTCATTTATGTCTATTTATTGCAGCAAGTGAATGAGAGTTTGTAGTAGGTTTGTAGGTTGAGCTTATGCATGTGTGAGGGTTTGAAGCATGGTGTGGGATGTGTGGATTCATGCTTGGTCATATGGAATGCATGGATAACTTGTAATTGCAACAAGTGTATGAGAGTTTTGTGTGGGTTGTGAAGAAGGATTGTTGAAGGCAAGGAAGCATATCAATCAAGGATTGATACAATATTATTGTAATCTTGTTCTAAGGCTAAATAATACAAGCGCTATTGATTTTGGTGGTGGATTTCTCCACATATATGTTGTGTCACTTCTATCTTCTTGTCTCATTCTTCTACAATATTTTGTCTCTTTCTACAATTGGTAAAATAGATCTAAATAGATTAATCATACACAAAGAATTGTGACAAAAAAAACTTAATTAAATCTACAGTCACATAGGTTTACAAGTTTTAAGCTACAAATTTCACCTTCATTTTCAACAAAATGGTGGGTTCTAGGCAATATCATATGGAACGACTAGATTATATAAATAAAATTCACATAGATGATCTTGCATGTTTGGGGTGGTAATGATAAGCTTTTAAAAATAATGTTGATAATGATATTGAAATAAGAAGATCACTGACTAATTGACTAAATTGAAAATTCAAAAATTTCTCTTGTGAGAATAGGGCATAGACCCTAGCAGGTGGTCTAGATATCATGAGTTGAACAGTCATGTCAGTCATTTCTTCAATTTTTAACATTAATCTCTTAATTTTTGAGTTTTTCTTCTCAATTTCTCTATCATGCTTCACTATTGATTTTTTCTTTCTTTATTCCATTCTTGTTGTAATTTAGAAATCTCTTCCACTTTATCCCATAATTTTATCCCCAAGGTAACTAGAGTTAAGATTTTTGGTTTGTTGGATAATCATTCTATTCATTAGGTTTTGGGATTTTCTTATTTATTTTGATGATGTCTAATTTGTCCAATTTGTCCAAACTTGTTCCTCGCTATTGATAAACATGCAACTGATTTCAACTCTTTAACCTTGTTGTCCAACCCTATTTCTTTTTGTTGGTACCCTTTTAGTTGTTCTTCTAGTTCCTTGATTTTTTGAAGAGTTGCACACAACTCACTAACTTCCTCTTTATCTTTTTAAATTATTTCCTCTTCATCCTCCACAAATAGGTCTCCATCAGACTCAACTAGGGAAATAGCTCCTCTTGGTTTGGTGGATTTCTAAGACGTTTGGGCTTCTTCCTCATTGTGAATAGATCCTCTTCAGATTCAAAATTTGAACTTGTGTCCAAACACATAAATTTTAGGAACCTGAATTATTCTTTATCAATAGATAAATTCTCCCTTTTTGAGTATGTTTCTAGCTCTATCATAACAACTTTTCTGGTTGAGAATGGGCCTTTCCTCCTACAATTCCCTTTTCTTTTAGGTGATATGACCACCTTTTAAACTATGCATGCCCTTTCTATTATTTTTTGGATATAGAGGAAGAAGGTGTACATTTTCTTTTATGCATTTTAGGAATGTAAGGGTTTTTTGCAAAAGCAAGGGTTTCAAATTCTAGAGGTGTTATGGACCTTGTGCCTCAAAGGCTATAGGTTGGCTTTCTTGCATCTTTGGTTCTGGTTATGTATCATTGTTGTAGGTAGGTGATAAAACTTGTGGGGAAGAGGTTACATGCTCCTCTTCCCCTTTTGTTGATGGTTCATTCACCCCCTGGGCCATATTTGCTTTAGCTAGCCCAATCCTCAAAGGTCTGTCATTTATGTTATTGTATGCTATAAAATCTTCCCAAGAAATAATTTGGAATTGGGCTATAAGGCTTCTCTTTATCAATAGAGTGACTAAATAGTGATGAGACAAAGCATACTGGTTTCTTTTTCTTTTATACTGAGAGGCCCTGACATTCATTTTAGCAAATTATGCAAGAAATTTGGAACATTCACAAGTCTCTGACGGTAAAGGTGACTTAATAGCTTAAAATATACTATATACAAAAGGGATTATCTACAATCATAGGTAAAGTATTTAATTATGTACACAACTATAGACACCCATAACCAAGGTAATGAAAGTAATTTAGTACCTTGGGAAGAGGAATCCAATTCCTCTCTTAGCTGCATGAATTCATTATGAGTTGTAATGGCATTTTCTCACACTAGAAACTACTCCCCAATTGTGGGCAGCCCAAAGACTTCTACGACTGCCGCTTCTAAGGAATCCAATCTCAGACCTCTTACTATAGTGTCATTATTCTTAATGTCCTAGAAAAATTGTCGAGTCATCGCCTCAATGAATTCTATAAGGTTAAGAAAGTAATTCAACCATCTGACTCGCAAAAAAATAGGCAAGCATACTTGGTCTTCTAATAGTGCATTATGAGCTATTGGTTCCTTTCTAATAATGTCTCCCCTATTCTGAAATTTTGTAGCCTTCTTTAGATGAATTCTTCTTCAACCTACTTGTTTCTATATCTTATTTATCACCTCTCTGAATGGCTATGATATTTTTGTTTGTAATTTTACAATTCTTTTGTTGATGATGCCTTTACCAGAGACTACTTGTGTCTAGTATGTGTATATGTAACTTGAAACTTAATCAATTGAATGTTAGCTTATGAAGGTACAAGGCTTAGTATGGAATCCCAATTATTTTCCACATTTTTAATTAATATGGAATCCTCCCCCAACTTAAACTGTCAATTTTACCTCCAATGGCATGGTATGTGAAAAGTGTGGAGGGAATTATGTTTAAAATATTATAGATATGTATATATTATAAAATAAAGGTTGAATGAATATTGTTGGTATGTGGCGACTGATCATGCTATACTGTATAGCCCATGGTATACTGTACACCCTAACATGTATCCTTGCTAGGGTCCGGGGGCGGCAGCCCCCGAGAAAAAATTTCCTCCTACTTTTTCGCGTTGTCACAAAAAAAGGGAAAAATCAACGAAAAAGGAAAAAATCGATTTTGTAGAACCTAAAATTTGGAAGCTTCTAAGCTTGTTAAAAAGGGGTTCGGATGGGTATTACAGTATGATGAAAAACACGATTATTCGCAAGATTGTAATAAGTTTTGTATTGGATAATAAAAGTATTGGATGGCCGCGGTTTGGTGGATGTAGCCCGGATTGGGTGAACCACGTTAAATTATTGTGTTATGATTTATTCTGTGTGTGTTTTAGTTTCTTTGTTTATTAATTAAATCTACATTTAATTGTTAGATATCTTCCATCTCTAACCCTAACAGGTGGTATCAGAGCAGGTTGTGTTTCGATTATCATCTGTAGGAAGGTCTCACGGTTGAGTGGGAGCAATGGTAGACGAGGGTAAGAAGATTGAGAAGTTTAACGGGTAGAACTATTAGTTATGGAAGATGCAGATGGACGACTATCTCTATCAGAAGGATTTATGTTGGCCATTGGAAGGGAAAACCAAGAAACCCGCAACAATGTCTGATGAGGATTGGGAGATCTTGGATAGAAAGGCTCTTGGCAGTATTCTTTTGTGCCGAGCACAATCAGTGGCATTCAATATTACAACAGCAAAGACAACTCAAGAGTTGATGGAAACCTTGGTGAAGTTATATGAAAATCCTTCCACTTCGAATAAGGTATTTCTTATGAAGCGTTTATTTAATATGAAAATGGTAGAAGGTGGATCAGTCACTAATCATTTGAATGAGTTTAATACAGTCACCAGTCAATTAAATTCTGTAAAAGTAAACTTTGATGAAGAAGTTAGGGCTCTTTTGATTCTGTGTTCTTTGCCTGAAAGCTGGAATAGCTTGGTAATGGTGGTTAGCAATTTTGTTTCTGGTTCAAATAAATTGAAATTTGATGATGTTGCTGGTGTTATTTTAAGCAAGGAAATTTGTAGGAAAAGCTCAGGTGGAACATCCACATCAGACAGTGTTTTGAATGTAGAAAGTAGGGGCAAAACAAAGGAGAGAGGAAACAATTCTGGAAATCGTGGGAAGTCATGAGGAAAATCAAAGGACAAAAGGTCCCAATCTAGAGACAAGAGGGATTGTTGGTATTGTGGTAAGCCGGGTCATTTGAAGAAAGATTGCTGGTCTTGGAAAAATAAAAGAGACAAAAAGGAAGGAAATAAAGAGGAAAATGTGGTAAGTAATAAATATGATGAGGATGCTTTGATTCTTTCCCTTGATAATGCTGATGATTCTTGGGTGTTAGATTTAGGGGCTTCATTTCATGCTACCCCCCATAGAAATTATTTTCTTGATTATGTCCAAGGGGATTTTGGGCTAGTTTATCTAGGAGATAACAAACCTTGCCATATTGTTGGAAAGGGAAGAATCAAGATTAAGTTGCAGAATGGGAATCATTGGCTACTACGTGAGGTAAGACATGTTCCAAAGTTAAGCAGAAATTTAATTTCAGCAGGGCAACTAGATGATGAAGGTTGTGTTGTTACATTCAGTGATAAAAATTGGAAGGTCACAAAAGGTTCCTTAGTGGTAGAAAAGGGTGTGAATGTAGGCACCTTATATCTTTGTACTGGTCATATTGTTCCTTCTACTTTAGTTGTTACGAAAAAAGGTCAATGTTCAAGAACAATTGTTGTAGTTCATCAGGTAGAAGATCATACAAATGTTGTGGACTCTGAATCAGCACTGTGGCATAATAGACTTGGGCATATGAGTGCAAAAGGTATGAAAATACTTCATTTAAAACAAAATGAGAGTTAGTTTTCTCAAGGATGGGAAGCAAAAGAAAGATGAGAAATTGTAGCTTGTGCATACGGATGTATGGGGACTAGCTCAGGTATCTTCTCTCAGTGGCTCTCTGTATTATGTTACATTCATTGATGATGCAACTAGGAAGGTATGAATTTATTTCCTTAGGCAAAAATCTGATGTATTTGAAACTTTTAAAAAATGGAGAAGCTTGGTTGAGAATGAGACGGGTAAAAGGTTAAAATGTCTCAGATCTAATAATGGTGGTGAGTATTGCAGTAAAGAGTTTGAAGATTATTGTTCTTCTAATGGTATTCATAGGTAGAAAACGGTTTCAAGGACTCAGGAAAATGAAGTGGCTGAGCGCATGAATAGAATGATAATGGAGTGTGCACGGACTATGAGATTGCATGCTAGGTTACCTTTAAAAATGTTGGCAGAGACTGTAAACACTGTTGTTTATTTAATTAATAGAGGTCCCTCTAATCCTTTGGGTTGTGGTATTCCAGAGGAAGCATGGAAAGGTAAGAAGGTGATTTATTCTTTTCTCAAAACCTTCGGTTGTGAAGCATTTGCACATGTAGATTTTGAACATAGAACCAAGCTTGATGCAAAATCAAAGAAATGTGTATTTGTTGGATATGGCATTGATGAATTTGGTTATAGGCTTTAGGATTTTAAAAATAAGAAAATTGTGAGAAGTAGAGATGTCATATTCAATGAGAAAGTGTTGTTCAAAGATCTGTTGCTGCAACATGAGAAGAAAGAAAATGATTATGCCGTGTTGGATGATATTCCAAACAATGATGTTTCAGTGGTTCCTCATGCAGGGCAACAACAGCAGCAACAAATACCACAAACTCCTGTTAGATGATCTTCAAGGATAAGTAGACCTCTAGAAAGATTTTCTCCCTCTTTGTATACTATTTTGTTAACTGATGCTGGTGAACCAAAATATTATGATGAAGCTATGCAGGTGGATACTAAGGTTCAGTGGGAGCATGGAATGGAAGAAAAAATTGACTCCTTGCTAAAAAACTAGACTTGGGAATTATGCAAGTTGCCTATAGGTAAAAAGGATTTACCAAACAAATGAGTTTATAGGCTGAAAGAGGAGGATGGAGGTAAGAAAAGATTTAAAGATTAGTTGTAAAGGGATTTGCAAAGAAAAAGGGTATTGATTTTGATGAGATTTTTTCTCTAGTTGTTAAAATGACTTCTATTTGTATTGTTTTAAGTATTGTGGCTGCTGAAGATTTGCATTTAGAACAACTTGATGTTAAAATAGCCTTTCTCCATGGTGATTTGGAAGAAGAAATATATATGGACCAGCCACAAGGATTTGAGGTCAAAGGTAAGGAGAAACTAGTGTGCAGATTGAAGAAAAGTTTATATGGCTTGAAGCAAGCACCTCGACAATGGTACTTGAAATTTGATAGTTTTATGGCTGAGCAAAGCTACAGTCGGTATAATTCTAACCATTGTGTTTATTTTAAGAGGTTGGATAATGACAGCTACATTATTTTATGTTTATATGTTGATGACATGCTTGTAGCAGGGTCTAACATGGATCACATAAGTGAGATAAAACAATAGTTAGCAAAATATTTTGCTATGAAGGATTTGGGGACAACAAAACAAATCCTTCGTATGAAAATTTGTAGAGATAGGAAAAATAGAAAATTGTTTTTTATCTCAGGCTAATTATGTTGTAAAGGTGTTGTAGAGATTTCATATGGAGAATGCAAAAGCTGTCAGCACACTTTTGCCTAGTCATGTTAAATTGACTAAGGATATGTGTCCAAAGACATAAGAGGAGGAAGAAAAAATGTCCAAGGTACCATATGCTTTAGCTATAGGAAGTTTAATGTACGCCATGGTATGCACGAGACTGGATATTGCACATGCCATAGGAGTTGTTAGCAGGTATTTGAGTCATCCTGGAGTTGAGCATTGGAATGCGGTAAAATGGATTCTCAGTTACTTGAGAGGTACATCCAATAAATGTTTATGTTTTGGGGGCTCTAATACTAATTTAAAAGGCTATGTTGATTCAGATTTGGCAGGGGATATAGATACTAGGCGGAGTACCACAGGTTATATATTTACAATTGGTGGGACATCAGTGAGTTGGATTTCTTGATTGTAGAAGGTGGTTGCTTTATCCACCATAGAGGTAGAGTATGTTGCTACAATAGCGACGGTGAAGGAGATGATATGGCTGCAACTTTTCATGGATGAGTTGGGAAAACAACAGGCTGGAAATTACTTGTTTACAGACAGCTAGAGTGCTATACATCTTGCAAAGAATTCTGCCTTGCATTCTAAAACAAAACACATACAGTTGAGATATCATTTCATTCGATCGGTGTTGGAGGATGGACAAGTTAAGTTGGACAAGATACATACAGATGTCAATCCAGCAGATATATTTACGAAGGCGGTGACAAGGAAGAAGCTGAGCTCCTCTTCAGCGTCAGTTGGTCTTCAAGGTTGAATTCTAGTATAACAGAGTAGCAGGGTCCAAGGTACTTATTTCCAGTGGTAGCTGTAATTGCAGCAGTGTCATCCAAGATCAGTCTCCAAGTGGGATATTGTGTTGGTATGGAGCTTGATCAGTCTCCAAGTGGGAGATTGTTGGTATGTGGTGACTGATCATGCTATACTGTATGGCCCATGGTATACTGTACACCTCTACACGTATCCTTGCTGGGGTCCGGGGCTGGGTTGGGCCCCGGGCAGGGGTTTGGGGGTGGCAGCCTCCGAGAAAAATTTTCCTCCTACTTTTTCGCATTTTCACGAAAAAAGGGAAAAATCAACAAAAAAGGAAAAATCCGATTTTGTAGAACCTAAAATCTGGAAGCTTCTAAGCTTGTTAAAAAGTGGTTTAGATGGGTATTACAGTATGATGAAAAACACGATTATTTGCAAGATTGTAATAAGTTTTGTACTGGATAATAAAAGTATTGGATGGATGCGGTTTGGTGGATGTAGCCCGGATTGGGTGAACCACGTTAAATTTTTGTGTTATGATTTATTCTGTGTGTGTTTTAGTTACTCTATTTATTAACTAAATATGCATTTAATTGTTAGATATCTTCCATCTCTAATCCTAACAAATATGAATCATAGATAAAATAAATAGAGTCAATGTCAATTATAATTGATCAAGTGAAAAATACTTGCAATGACTACAATGATGGGAAAAGTGGCACTTGTTATTTGAATTGAATGACCACCGAGAAGCAAATAGGTGAGAAAATTATGATGATGAAATTAAATGGATGTGATTGCATATAGTTCATCATAAGCAGAAACCAAGTGAATGAATGGTATGTGTCCCTAAAAAGATAGATACAAAAGAAAGGTTGTGGCATGCATGGAAATTACTAAGAGTAAAATGATATGTTGCATGTAATTGGTGATGAACTCAAAGTGGTTGCATGTACTTGGTGAGAGTGATGTTAGGGGAAAGTGATAGTTGTTGTATGTTGATTGGAAGTTGTTGGAATTGATTGTCATTTATGTTAAATGAGTATAAGAGATTGTTATAATATTGTCATTGATGTCAAAGTGAATGAACAAGGCTATTGTCAGTGATGTAAAAGGAAAAAGATCATAAGAGCATAATATAAAATATACCTTAGGTGATGCGAAACACATTCATTAAGAATACATCATTTAGTGAAGAGGTGTGATTTGTTTCCAAAAGTTTTAAATGGTTAATAAATTTTGTATCTCTTTGTTAAGAGATGTCTCCCTTCATAGATGTGGGAAGATATAAAAAGAGAAAGAATTGTGGAAAGAAGTGTGGAGAACAATAAGATATATTATACAAGAAAAAATAGATTTGAAGGAAGAAAATAATAGAAGATCATTCAAAGGTATCCATTAAAGAGAAATAAAAAGTGTTCAAAGGAAAAAAGTAGTCTTAACAAAAAGACATATCCTTTTAAAGAGTTATCTATTTTCAAAGATATGTAACCCTTCATTGAAATGTAAAGATGAATAAATTTTATGAAAAGTAAGAGAGAGATGTGTGTGGAATAGAAAGGAAGATCTATTAGTAAAGAGAGAAGTGTCTGGAGGATAAAAATATAATATTGTGGATATGTGTGAAAAGGAAGCAATTATTATTCAAGAGCATAAGAGTTTATATCAGACTAGCATTTGTAGATCAAAAACTAAGATAAACGAAAGAGCATTAAAGAAAGGTTGATGGAAAATTTGTAAGGATTCATGGCAGATTTGTAAGAAGAGTTTATGGCAGAATTATAAGAAGAATATATGTATATGTAAAAGAGATGTATATGCGGATGTAATTGAGGAGGAAAATATAAAAGGAGATCATTAAAGGCTATTTTTAAAGAAGATTTATTCTCAAGAAGACAAGATTCTATTGAAGAGGTTGGTGCCTCATATTAAAGAGATTGGTGTCTCTTGTTGATTTGGTGCTTAGTTGTGGGGATTGGTGTCTCCAATGGGTTGGTGCCTTCAAATTCTATACGTGGGAATTGATGTCTCTAATAGGTTGGTGCCTACAAAGATTGTACAAGATATTTATATAAAAGATATTTCTTTGTGGTCTTCGTTTCCATGTAAATCATGTGTTCTTCTTGTGTTGTATAATTGTTAGATATTATGTGAATTATATTGTGCAATTGATATTATTGTGGTTGTTATTTTTAAAAATTAAAATATTGTATTATAATTATTCACCCTCCCCTCTCAATATAATCATGTGTTCATCAGTTGGTATTGAAGTGGGTTCCTTTAGAGATAGTTTAACCTCTTGAAGGTAGATCTAAAAAAGCACACATGACAAGAAGAAAAGGAAATTTAAGGGAAAAGGTAATACCAAACAAGACATTGATCAACAAGCACTAAGAAAACCAAATGCATGTAATGAAAAAGAAGCAAGAAAAAATGACGGGGTGACAAATGGAACACAAATGGAAAAAAACAAAAGATGATATCTTCGAAAGAAAAGACCACCCTAAAAATTAGTGTTGTAAGTCGGGATATTATTGACATCCTTAATAATTTGAGCTCTAAAATTCCTACTGCTTGTAACAATATCTTTTGGACCACCTTGAACCTAGTTAGTTTGAACTTAACTTTAATGGCTCTACAAAAGGGAGCCCAGGTCACACAAGAGGGGGTGACATTCTCAGAGATCATAGGGGAATGATGATTTTTGCTTATGCAGTTAATTTGGGCACCCAGTCTTCTAGTTATGCAGAGGTGGTTGCTACCTTTCATAGAATTCAATTGGCTAATAAAAGAGGCATTATTAATTTTTTCATTAAAGGGGACTCTAGGAATACCATCATGATGTTGAATGGGGAAGCCTCCCCAAGCTAGTCTATCCATGACCTCATAGAAGTTGCTCACTTAAACATGAAGAGTATAGGAAGATGCAAACACATGTGCATTTACTGGGAATGGAGTTCCTCTACAAATGGGATGACTAATTTAGGGGCCTTTGTCAAAAATATTAAAGCTTGGGATGAATTGCATTTGATCCTGAAGCATGTGAGAAACTCCATCATTAATGAAGTTGTCTTTAATATCACACACCGTATCAAAGATTGATTTGTATCTCTCTCAAGATTGTAATGATGACATGTATACTTCCAGTTGCATGAATAATAATTATTTCTTCTCACTTATGACTCTTTTTAGCAAGCTTCATGTTCACCTTTCATATTATGTGGTTGCTAAAATTTTTTGGAGTCAATTTCGATTGGTTTTCAACTACTATTCCTTTGCTTCCCTGTCGACTGCTATGGGTGGGGAACTAGTTCAAGAAGAGTCCAAAAATTGTGACACTCTAAGGAATGTTCTGGAGATTTGGTCTATCCTCCAAAAGGGGAAGTTCACCTCATACATTGAGGACTTGAAGGAAATGACCTTACCCTTTCCACAAAGTTTGAAAATGCTTGGAAGGGAGGCCTTGTTGAGGTTTAGGGCTTCTCTTTATCTGTCATTGTAGAGTTAATTTTGATGGCCATTGGTATCCTTCTTGAGGGCACAAACATTCTCAAGAAACCTAAAGGGAATTATCAAAAGGATGTGGAATTTTTTAAAAGAAAGGTAGAAATTCAATAGGCTACAAAATGGCTATATTAGAAAGGACTTTCCTGGGGTATGGAAGAAGATTGCAAAGGTGTTGATGATGTAAATTACCCTCGATGATAATTTTAAAAAATTTTATGCTCATTTTTTTCCTATGCTTAATTACTTTCGATATGATATGAAAATGAACTTTACATTTTAGATCCACTCCTCATTGGAACAATCTATCAAAGCTATACAAGATAAAGGGAAACCCCTGCCTCTTCACTAGGGATTGATCTACATGCTCTATTAGTATAATATTGCTATCTCCCCTACCATGTAATATCCCTTGTTGATATATGTGTGAAAAATATGGAATTGAACTCAAGGAATATTGTCAAACACTTTGTATGCAAGCTGATTTCAACTATAAACTGATTGTAATTGATATAGAAGATATTTTCAAGCAATGACATATCATTAAAGCATCAAAATACATCTTAAATATGAATTAGACATTTCATCAAACATTTGTCATGCATGCTTCAGAATGTGCAAGTCTAAAACTTATTTATTGCTAATATGAAATACTGTCCTCAAAATCAGAATTACAACCTTCAATGATAACTGATTCATGTATGAAAAAATGGTCTCATTTATCCTCTAAAGGCTGCCATGAATTTTCAGAGTTATCTACTCAAAAATAACAATGCAAACATGAGAAGTGTTGCTCAAAACCTGGATAGGATGATGGAAAATAATAACAAATGCAAGGCCAATGATCTCTAAATTCTAATAGAAATTTTGAAGCCCTTTACACAAGAAATCGTCCTCCTTGAAGAAGGTTGTCCCTGCTTGCCTAGAAATATTTTAGAAAAATAAATACAACCTCTAAGCTCCTCTATTTTTTCCTTGAAATGGTTTTCTTGTCAACAACAGTTGATTGCTCAAATACCCACAACTAAAGGACACCTCTAAGTGAAGATATGAAAAAAAAAATGTTTCCAATGATGCCTTAGTAGTAGTATATCATACCTCTGAAATTAATTATCAACAAGCTAATAGCTCCTCTAAGAGAATCCGAAATGATTGCTAAGTCTTCCCAAGATGAATGCTCAAATACCCACAAAGAAACAACACCCAAATGAGGCCACATGAACAATAATCTGAATATATTCGACCTCCATGAAAGTTGATATGAAGCTCAATGAGAAAGATCGAAAATATCTTCCCCTCTCAACACTGCAATGAAAGCACAAGATGAACCCTTGCAATGAAGTCCATAACTAGCAACAATATTAGTTGATAGTTTCACAACCTCAAAGTTGCACAATCAATGGGAGTGATTGTTCCCAATGGCCAATGGAATAATTTGCAGAAACCCTAGGCTTCTCCACAACATAGCAAGTCAAGTATTGAATATCTTGGATATCGAAAATGAGCCCTTAATATCCTTTTATACTATTCTTGGAGGTCTCACACACTTTTCTTGCCAATGTGGGATAAAATATATATTTTCCTCACCACATACTTTAATTTTTATTTTATTTAATATTTTATAATTTTACTTTATTATAATATAAAAGTATAATTTATAAAGTGCCATCATAATATAATATCATCTAGAAAACACAATATGTTTTCAAAAAATATGTTTTCCAACACATTATGTTTTCAAACATTCAATATACAATTGGAAACCTCTGTATAACCCATGAATCCATGAAAGAAGCCAACCTCCAACTGGGTAATTGCCACAAAAACCGTCTAATCAAGCTTATTAGCCTACGAGAGTCAAGAATAGGCTAAACCTTATGCAAACTGATGCTCATAAAAATGGGGACATTACATACCATATCTTCCCTCCCTCGTATTTTCAACCCCTCCCTTGTTCATAAGTGTCATGCCTAAAATTTGCATGAAGGGAAAAAACACAACTACCAAATTTTTTTGAACAATGCTACAAGGTACTAGCTAAAAATACTTATCAATTGTTAATCATGTACAAGCATGGTTGTATACTGCATGTATTGAGGGACATTTTGTGCAACAACACCATCGACATGATGCTTGAGAGTAGGTGGGTGAGTAAGCACAATCGGTTGCACGTAAATTTGTCGCAGGCCTTTCAGTTGAGGAATGGCTTGGATCTAACCCTACGTTTCTCTAGGATCATAGTTTAACCACCAAGTAGTAATACTAACCTCCATATTCAAGGATAAGGCTCTCGTATAGGAAAAAAAATAGTATTATCAATATTAACTACGATGATGCAACGCTTTCTCCTCTCCTTGGATTAACTGAAGTAATTATTATAATTTTAATACAACAATATTGACATTGTTGTCAAAGTACCACGTTTCCATTCACTTTTCAAATATTTTCCATTTAATAGAAATCTAAAGAATTCTTAGAAAGAAATTATATATAATCTTCAAATTATATTTAAATTATCTTTAATAGATAATTCTTACAATAAATTATAAATATAATATAATTAATCTTAATTTATAATTTACATTATCTTTAACAAATAATCTTTATAAGAAATTTATAAATATAATTAAATTAATCTTATTATATAATTACTTTTTTTATCTATATATAAAATTAATTACTTCTTAAAGAAGCACACGTGCTTATACTAAATTCAAAGTAAAAAGTGAAGTATTTCAAAGCTAAGAATTAATACATATATATAGTATGATGACTTTTATTTTTATTTATAATTTTTCTTTCCTAGTAAAACAGAGATATCACAGGTCATCTTATACTTTATAACTAAGATAGTGGTGACCTATTCAAATTAGGTATTTATTTTATGTTACATTATTTATTCTTCTATATGAGCTATAGCTTGAAAAGTTAGATAAGAGTTTAATTTATGCCAATTTTTTTGGAACTGTTTTCAATGGCAACTTACAACCAAATTATTTCTTCATTTATATGAAAACGAATGCTTTATCTTTTGCTGTTAATTTTATTACAATTGTTTGCACTATTCGTTAACACCATTTGGTAATTGACTTGGATAGATTTCCTCATTAAAGATCTAATGTCAGCATTTATGAGCAATAAAGGAAACAATCCAGGGCTGAGTAAATTTATTTCACCCGTCCAATCAATTGCTTAATTTCTAGACTATAGGAAGAAACGAATGAGGAAAGATACGATCTCAAGAATTGGCTTGATTTTCATTTTAAATTAAATTTGGGCTTCGTAATTTAGGCAGCCGTCGTGTCAATCTCTGGCATCACCTTTAATACGTTGGTGATTTGCTTTTACTGTTACGATTTTATTTCTGACCAACATTAATATTTAACCTACACTCTGGTAAGATACAGGCGTGCTTTTTCCACATTGCTAGCTTAATTAATAAATTAAATTGTGAAATGATTAACTCATAGTTCCATTTCAAATTTAGACTTAGGCTAGACGCCTTAAAGAAAGTCGCAACCCTAATCTGTTTTCTATTCATCTCAAATGTTGGACTTCTGTCAAGGCACGATATCGCTAGAGAGGCGTTACCAGTTTTGCTTATTTATTTATTTTATTATTATTATTTTTTTTGGTGTTTGGCACAACAGAATATTTTTCCAATGACTTTGCCGCTTATACAGCTGGCTGATTATGACAATGAATGTTCTATTGTGTTGGGAGGGCACCAAGGGAAATTTATTTGTTGGCCTAGATATTTCCTGTCTGTCATTGCTAGAGGCGTCTGGTTTAACAACAAGCATCTAGATTTTTATTTTATCTTTGGTTAAAAGAAAGTTGCCCTTATTTTCAACGTTATTCTCTTTTGAGCTGTGCAGGTGAACGGACAAGACTCCACATTGAAGTGCTACTTCCTAGACTGCTCGAAAAAGCTAACACCCCACCCTATTTACTGTTGTCAACACCAGTACGCCTTGCAGAGCAAGGGACAACGGGTTAAAAGTGACTTTATGCAATGCTATAGGGATACAAAATTTGTTTGCCTCAAACGAGCCAATACCAGTTGGTTGTGGTATAGGGAAAATAAATAATTTTGTTTTGTTTTGTTTATTTATTTATTTATTTTCTCTTTCTAGAAGCAACGGTTTCCATCCGTTTTAGCTGATTAGGAAGAATTAAAGCTCTACAATTGCTATCTAAGATTTACCATGTAGGCAGTATCACTAAAGCAACTACGGAATTCAAATAAGATACTGGCTAATAATTCTAAGAGAGATTTCCTTCCTTTCTTTAGGGCTATTTTTTTTTCTGTTTTAATTCCTCTCTAACATGAGTCATATTTTCATACCAAATTTGTTACAGGTAGCTAATTTATGGTTTAAAGACTAACAGTGTTATAGGTCAAGCTTTTTCCTTCCCACCCCAACTGTCAAAGGTGAAGGAAGAGACATACACAAGTATACTAGACTGGTTTACTTAAACCTTTCAACAAAAAATTTAGTCATGTGTATATTGCAGAAAAGAAATATACGATATGAGCATTCCAAACAATTTACACCCAATTATTTCAAGGGTAGATGTACAAGCACATATACATTCTTTCTTTCTTTTTCTTTTTTTTTCTATTTTTATAACAGTGACAAATAAACTCAAAATCAAGAACTTCTACTCTTACCACAAACATATGTATTTCAATAGTCATTATTTCAGTGCCTACATTCTGAACGAGGAGGTCAAAGCGGAAGGGGCAATGGCAGACCTTCAGGAAGCTGAAATGATAATGAAAAGAAAAGTGAAGATGTGGGTACCAGCTGAAGCCAAAGAAATGACAACTCCTACCACCCTCGTGATCAAAATAGTGGTGATCAAAGAGGTAGAGGAGGAGGGAATATGGACAAGGATCTGGAAGAGGTGGTTTTAGAGGAATGTGTTTCCAGTGTGGTGAAGAAGGGCATTGAGCCTATGAATGTACACAACACCAAGGGCAAACAAAATGCCAGAAGGTCATAGAAGGGTTGCACATGTAGATGAGGAGGCCCAATCTTAACATTCAGATGATGCTGAAAGGGGAGAAGCCCTAGTGATTAGAAGAGCCCTAGTGACTGAAGAAAAGGAACCAGAATAGAGGAAGAATCTGTTTCGCACAAGGTGCAAGTGTGAAGGAAAATGTTGTGATGTCATTATTGACGGTGGGAGCACTGATAATCTAGTGTCAGAGGAAATGGTCACAAAGTTGAAGCTGAAGAGGGAAAGGCACCCACATCCGTATCAGATTGCCTAGTTGTAGAAAGACCACAAAGTTTTGGTCAATGAGCAGTGCCTAGTAAAGTTCAAGATCGGGAGCTACCATGATGAGGTACTCTGTGATATCATCCCCATGGATGCATGTCACATGTTGTTGGGGAGGCCGTAGTAGTTCGATAGGCGAGCTATACATGATGGCCATGCAAACACTTATTCCTTGACAAAGGATGGGGTTCGTCACAAGTTGAAACCCCTAAAGGAGATTGAAGAAAATGTATGCAGTAGTGCTAGAATTTGTTATGTAGATGGAAGAATTTTTTTAGAAGGTATGAAGCATGAGCGTGTGTGTTATG
The DNA here is from genome assembly GCA_007258455.2 of Sequoia sempervirens. NCBI lineage: Eukaryota > Viridiplantae > Streptophyta > Pinopsida > Cupressales > Cupressaceae > Sequoia > Sequoia sempervirens. Next base: position 28,229 of record VDFB02283346.1, read on the forward strand.
CATTGATTCTTAGAATGAGTAATGAGGATAGTGAGAAGGTTCCAGAAGAAGTTTCTGGGATGTTGGATGAGTTTCAGGATATTGTTTCTAATAATGTACCTGAGGGTTTACTTCCAATAAGGAAGATCAATCATCAGATTAACTTGATTCTTAGAGCCAGTTTGCCAAACAAGGTAGCTTATAGAATGACTCCAGTAGAAAATGAGGAGTTGAACAAACAAGTTCAAGAGTTGTTGAGAAAAGGGTTTGATACGGGAGAGTTTGAGTCCATGTGTAGTACCTACAGTACTAGCACCAAAGAAGGATGGGGAGTGGAGGATGTGTACAGATTCCCGAGCCATAAACAAGATAACAATCAAGCACAGATTTCCTCTGTCAAGGATGTATGACCTGATGGACTGTTTGAGTGGAGCTCAGTACTTCACAAAGATTGATATGAAGAGTGGATATCACCAGATCCGATTCGAGAGGGAGATGAATGGAAGACTGCCTTCAAGACCAAAGAGGGTGTATGAATGGTTAGTCATGCCTTTTGGGCTAACCAATGCACCAAGCACATTCATGCGGCTCATGAATGAGGTACTAAAAGAATTTTTGGGAAGTTTTGTTATTGTGTATTTAGATGATATTTTGATTTTCAGTAAGACATTGGATGAGCATCTAACGTATATTCGGAGAGCCTTTGAGAAGTTAAGAGAATAGAAACTATTGATTAATCTGAAGAAGTATAGTTTTGTGAAGAGGGAGCTAGTGTACTTGGGGTTTGTTGTCTCAACAGAAGGTCTCAAGATGGACCCAGAAAAGGTGAAGACTATTATGGAATGGCCTACCCCAAGAACTGCCACCGAGGTGAGATCTTTCCATGGTTTGACTAGTTTTTATAGAAAGTTCATTAGAAACTTTAGTAGTATTTGTGGACCCCTGACTGAAACAATGAGAGGGGATAGAAAAGAATTCAAGTGGAGCACTGGAGCAGCAAAAAGTTTTGAACTGTTGAAGTAGAAAGTGACAGAGCAACCTGTTCTAGCTCTCCCAGATTTCAACAAGGTGTTTCATGTGGATTGTGATGCTAGTGGTTGTGCCATTGGAGCAGTGTTGAGCCAAGAAGGTAAGCCCATTGCCTATTTCAGTGAAAAGTTAAATGATGCCAAGAGAAAGTATTCTCAGATATGATCGAATTTTATGCAATAGTTCAAGCATTAAAGAACCGGAGACATTATTTGTTTCCAAAAGAATTTGTTCTATATACTAATCATCGGCCTTGCAATATCTAAATAGTTAGGAAAATTAAATCAAAGGCATATGAAATGGGTAGAGTTTTGCAGAGTTATACCTTTTTTTGGAAACATAGGAGTGTGGGAAGTCAAATAGGCTGCGGATGCCTTAAGTAGGAGGGCATACATTGATGACAAAGATGCAGATTGAAGTGGTTGGTTCACTGAACTCAAGACACCGTGATGCAGATCCTAATTTTGTAGAGGCTTGGAAAGCTTGCAAGGAACCTGTTACAGTGGATAGGATAAGGTGGCTGGATTTCATAATCCGTGATGGAATGTTATTTAAGGGAAGCCAATTGTGTATCCCGAGGAGTTCCATGACGAAACCCGATAAAGGAGAAGATTGTGGAGGAATGGTACATTTTTGGGATAAGACCATTGCCATTATCAGTGAGCATTATTATTGGCCTCAGTTGTCACAAGATGTGAAGAAGTTTGTACAAAGCTGTAGAGTATGTCAGATGGCTAAAGGAGTGAGCCAGAATATAGGCTTATATCAACCCTTACCTGTACCAGAGAGGCCATGGGAGGATATAAGTATGAATTTTGTTCTTAGTTTTCCAAGGAAACAACGAGGGAATGATTCAGTCTTTGTGGTGGTTGATAGGTTTTCGAAGATGACACATTTCATTCCATGTCAGAAGACCCATGATATAGTCCACATTGCTGACTTGTTCTTCAAAGAGGTGGTGAGGCTACATGGTCTGCCAAAGAGTATTGTTTTAGATCGTGACACCAAATTTGTGGGATACTTTTGGAGGACCTTATGGAAGAAGCTGAAGACAGAGTTGTTCAGTTCTGCACACCATCCACAAATAGATGGGCAAACAAAGGTTGTTAACAGGAGTCTGGGTAACCTACTGAGATGTTTGGTAGGAGATAAACCCAAGGGATGGGACTTGATCTTACCCCAGGTAAAATTCTCTTACAACAATTTTGTCAATAGAAGCACTGGTAGATCACCATTCCAGATTGTGTATGGAGGTAGCCCCAGAATAGCTCCAGAATTGAGGAAGATGGACTAAGAGAAGAAAATAAGTGTTGAAGCTGAAGATATTTTAGAACACATTAAGGATATACATGAGAAGGTAAGAGAACATATTAACAAGATGAATATGCAGTGTATACCTTGATATCTATCCTACTCTAAATGTGCAAAATAACTAAGAAATGTGAATGAAAAAATACCAAGGACACCTCAAGATTAGCCAAAAGAGTAATATAACGAAAAGGAAAATGGACAAAATAAGACAAACAATTTCACCTTCCTTGCTGTTGATTTCTCCTTGATTGGCCCTTGATTAGAATGATTTGTGTGCTCCTTAGATGATAGATTGAGTGACTAAATGTAAGATTCAATGTGCAAGATGATTAAAAGAGATGGCTAAATGATGGTAAAGGATTGAGGATGTAAATTGGCAGCATGTAGTTATGAAAATTCAAAGTGTTCTAAATGCCCTTAAGGAGGGGTATTTATAGAAGAATTTGAATTTTTTAAAGAATTCAACGGTCAAGATGCATCCAACAAGGCCAAGATAAAGGGCTATGGTGGGTTGAGAACCCACAAGCCCTCACATCTTGACATGTGGAGGGTGAAGTGGCCAAGGGGATATGAGATGGAAATGAGTTGTCAAGAAGGTACATGAGGTGGAGGAAGGACAAGTACCTTGGGGAGTGAGGAGATTTCCACAAAAAAAGATTCCTTGTCCCCAAGTGGGAGTGAAAGGGACATTTGAGAAATTTTGGAATTCCTCAAAAATCTACATGAGAAAAAGAAAGGTAGTTGGGGATATAAATTCACATTCCTAGGAGGATCTAGAGGATAAAAGGTGGGCTCCAAAAAGGTGGGCTCCAAAAAGGTGGGACTTGGTCACATGTGAAGATTGTGACAAGTCCAAGGTTCTAGAAGCCTTGGAAGAATGGAATGTGAATTAAAAATTCACATATAAAAGAAGGAAATCTAGGAAGAATAAAAAGAATTAAAATTCCTGAGAATGATTAGGCTTAATTAATTAGTAATTAGAAGATAAATAAGGATTAAAAGCCAACTTGCAAAAGTTGGAGGATGTGACACATCCTAATCAAGGATTAGGCATGTGCACATCCTTAATGAAGAGATTAGGAGATGAATTAGGATTAGATGAAAATAACATGTGAGGAATTAAAT
>VDFB02283347.1:0-76836 GCA_007258455.2 Sequoia sempervirens
TAAGCTGTTGAATCATCCACCTCATATTCTCACACAACATACAAATATGCAGCCACCTCATGCTCATGGTCAGCCTGGTATCCCACAACATAATACACAAGTCAATAATCCCATGCACCAATATCAATATCCACCTAACCCTCCCCCTCACCAGCATACAACAATGATCAGACAGTTTGATTTAGCAGGTTTTCAATTATACCCTTACCCTATGGATGGTAGTTGGAGGGGTATGGTGCCAAAATTTACAGGGAGTAATGCAATTACTGTTGAAGAGAACTTAAGAAGTTTCAACATTTTCATCCAAGACATAGATGTGCCATATGAAGATTTACACATGAAGTTGTTTATGATGTCACTTATTGAGGATGCTAGAGATTGGTTCAACAGCTTGCCAACATTTTCAATTAATTATCTTCAAGTATTTCAGGACCGATTTCTTGAGCAATATGGGAATCTAAATGCACCAGATGCAGCTCTTCATGAATTGATGCGAATTCAAAAAAATCATAATGACTCAATTTATGATTTCAATCGAAGATTCAACAAGTTGCAGCCTAAGGTACCTCCTAGATCAAGGCTGCCAGATTCTATAGCTTTGAGTGTTTATTTAAATGCATTTGATCCTAAAACAAGGTATGAACTGAGAAATAGATTCCCAAGAGATTTGGCTGAAGCTTAGAAGACAACATTGAAAATTGAAAACAACAGGAAGGCTGCTGGTATAATCATTAAAAGAGACAACCCTAGGCCTCCTCAGCAAAGCAGCAATTATTAGTACAGACAGGAGAATACATACAGAAATGAGAGGCTGAGGTTGCATGACATGCCTTATAATATAGACTAAAAGGATGGAAAACCTATAACAGCTAGGCCTAGAAACAAGGAGACTCCTGATCCATTGAGCAAGAAGGGAACCTATATGGTGAGTAACAATTACTTATGTGAAGCTTGTGATAAGCCACATTCCCTAGATTATTGTGTTGTAGCCCAAAGGATGCAAGAAGAGGGAATGTTGATGGAAAAAAATGGAGAAGATCACATAGTGTATTTGACTTCAAATATTTTTTACCATGATGAGGAAAGGTACTCATCTTTAGAGGATGAAGGTTATGAGTATGATGTTTGAAATCAGAAATATAATGTTCATATGGTTGAACAATAGATCCTTTTTTATTCTGAAGAAGATTATAGAGAGCCACACTCTGTTGAGGCACCTGCTCCATGCAGTATGAGGAGACTCACTAAAGATGAAATAGAAAGATTAATTATTGCTGCAGTAGAGGAAGCAAAGAGTAAATACTGGTTGAGAAATAGAAAAGTGAATGAGAAAGAGGGTGTCCCCAATGGAATCTTTATGAAAGATCAGAAGGTGACGCAAGGAATTGTGAAAAAGCCAGAAAATAAACAGCCTGGTAAGAGTGAACAAAAGTCTGTCTAGAAGGAGGAAATGAAGGAATTACATAAAGAGATACAAATGCCTGACCAGCCTAGTAAAAAAGAAAAAGAAGAAAACAAAGGAGAAACACCAAAATAGAAGAAGACTGTCAAGGTGGAGGGATCTTCTTTTGACTTCGCTCAGGCGTTATCCCAGGTAAAAATGTTTGTTCCACTACTAGAAATGATAAAAATTAAGGAATACAGAGATAGTGTTATTCAATTGATAACAAATGGAAATGAAAAACATGTGAATTCTAAAAATAGAGTAGCTATTAAAGCAGTCAATAGGCAGGAGAAAGTAAATATCCCAGAGGTCTGCTTGAGTGATGTATTAACAACTCCCCCTCAAGTTGATCTTTTTTTCACTACATTGCTTATCAATAACAAAATGCTGAGGAATTGCATGATAGACTCTAGTGTTGCTATAAATATCATGCCAGTAGGAGTTATGAAGCAGCTTGGCATGTGGGTTGATACATATGATGGTAAGTGTTATGCAATGGATAACAGACATGTTCCTGTGGTAGGCATTATGAGAGGTGTTGAAGTCAAGCTGGCTACTTACCCACATGTGGCTTATAACATAGATATAACAATGATAGATACTCCTCCTCAGTTTGGTATGCTTTTATCAATACAGTGGACAACAATAGTTGGAAGAAATGTTCAATTCAATCTGTCTTATGCTACAATTCCAGTGAATGGCCAAGAAGTGAAGTTGTACAGGGAACCAAGAATGAACCAGCTTGTTGACTGTGTACCACAAGATCAGATCAATTGTTTTTGTGATGTCAATCTTGGAAGTTTTAAGATAGAATCAGCCCAGCCAAAATTAACCAATAGTGATCCAATTGAAAAGCATGTGGCACAAAGTTGTAATGAAGTGTGGAAGATGTATTTTGATGGAGCATGCAGCCAAGAAGGTAATGGAGCTAGCATTGTATTTGTTTCACCTGAATGTATTACATTTAAATATTCATTCACGATGCACAAACAATGTGGCGAAATATGACTTTATTGGCCAGTCACGAACAAAATTTGTGAAACATAAGATTAAGTTGCTAACTATTTTTGGTGATTCTGAGTTGGTTGTTTCACATATTAAATCCAAGTATGCAACAAAGCACAAAAGGTTAAAGCAATATAGGAATGTTGCATGAGACGGTTAGTGTTTGATGCATTTTCAATTGAGTGGATTGTGAATCAAAAGAACATAATGGCTGATTTTAGCAGTATGGCTAAAAGAGATGATATCACATTGGGCTGGGGAGTATCCTGAGATTGAGTTCAAGACAAGGCATGTTGTTCCTAATAACATTTATAGTTGGCAAGTCTTCAATGATGATACTGACCTTTTGAAATTCCTTCATTGTATAGATCAATATGAGGCCCGGGAAATTGACTTCAATGCTTTTGTTGAAGAAGTGGATGGGAAGCAAACAGTGTTTGGAAAGGAGATCTTACAGCTCAAAACAAATAAGCTTCCTAAAGGCTTAGTGGCATTGGAGAGGATGTATGATGGAAATGATTGGTCCCTCATGAAGAAAACACTAGTTAGAAGGGAAGATATTGAAGAAATCAACTTGGGGACTGAGATGGCACCAGGAAAGGTGTACATAGGAAAGAAGATAAGTCCTACAATTAGAAGAATGCTGATTGAGTTGCTGAGAAAATATAAACAAGTGTTTGCTTGGTCTTATGAAGATCTGAAAGCATATAGGGAAGATTTGTTTTAGCATGAAATACCATTGAAGCCAGATGCTAAACCATTCAGACAGAAGCAAAGGCCTATAAATCCAACACTTTGGAATAAAATGCAAGAATTGGAAAACTTCGGAGATGGAGGAATCATTAAACCAATCCCAGGGCATTCAGCATTGGGTCTCAAAATTAGTCCACATGAGGAAGAAGAAGAAACTGAGGAATGTCGGACTATGTGTGGACGAGGGGGAATCGAATCTGACATCTCTCAAAGGACAATTATCCTCTACAATATGGAGCTATATTGCATAAGATATGGTGTGGTATTTGTCCATGATGGATGGATTTTCGGTATAACCAGGTTAAAGTCAAAGAATCTGTGCAATATAAGGCAACATTTACAACTCCTTGGGGAATGTATGTCTACATAAGAATTCCATTTGGTCTCACTAATGCAGGAGCAACCTTCAAAAGAGCTATGGATGTGGCATTTGTAGACTTGATCAATGTTATCATGAAATTGTGGTGTACCCGGATGACACGACTACTGTTAGAAGAAGGTTAGAAGATCATGTGCAACATCAGAAATCCTTATTTATCAAAGCCCTAGAATATGGTATTAGCTTAAACCCAAAGAAGTGTCATTTTGCAGTCACAGAGGGTAAGCTCTTAGGACATATTGTTTCAAAAGAGGGAATTAGAATAGATCCTGAGAGGGTTGAAGCTATTGATAAAATCCCTATTCCCAAAACTGTTAAGGCTATACAATCATTCTTTGGACAGATTAATTTTGTTAGGAGATTTGTTTCTAACTTTACTGAGATCATTAAGCCCATATCAAAAATGTTGAAGAAAGGATAGAAAATGGAATGGACTGCAAAAGCCTTGGAAGCTTTTATATCTATCAAAATGGCCATCAAGGAGGCTCCTGTTCTTAAATCTCTAGATTTTGCAAAGCCTTTTAAGATATTTTCATTTGCTTCCATGCACACTATTGCTGCTGTTATGCTACAAAAGAATGAGGATGGTCATGAACAGCATGTTTCTTTCTTTATTAAGTCATTACAAGGGTCTGAATTGAAGTATGATATAATAGAAAAATAGGCATTTGCATTAGTGAAGGCTACTAAAGCATTCAGACCATATCTTTTTGGAGAAAAGATGATTGCCTATGTTCCCCATGTAGCTGTCAAAGATATTCTAACAAAATCTGAAGTGACAGGGAAAAGATGCAAATGGATTAACAAGATCCAAGAGTTTGATATGGAGATACAAATTACCAAATTAGTGAGAGGTCAAGGCTTGGCTAGGTTAATGGAAGAATCAAATATTGAGGCAAATCAAATCTGCAATGTTGAAGAAGGGACTGTAATTGCAAGCATTGAACACACTCCTTGGTATATTGATATTATGCATTACCTTAAGTACATGAAGTGTCCAGATGGATTGAGTGACAACCAGAAAAGAACTTTGAAGTTGCAAGCATCAAAATATGTTTTCATGGATGGAGATTTGTTTTGGAAGAACAGGGATGGTATACTGTTGTTATGTCTGGATGAGTCTCAGGCCAAGCATGTTTTAAGTGAGATTCATGAAGGAGTTTGTGGAGGACATTACTCAGCAAAAAAAACTGCACATAAAATTCTCAGAGTAGGTTATTATTGGCCAAAGGTTTTTAATGATTCTTTTACACATGTGAGAAAATGTGAAGCTTGCCAAAGGTTCTCTGGATAACTGAAGTATCAAGGAGCTTTGCCACTCTAACCCTTGCAGGCTGATGCCCGTTTTCATCAATGGGGAATTGATTTCATTGGAGAGATACGAGAAAAATCAAGTGGAGGACACAAAAGTGGATATTAGTTTGCCAGCTGATTATTTTATCAAAAGTGGGTGGAAGCAATCCAACTAAGCGGAGCTACAAATGAGTAGTGACTGATTTCAGGTAGAACAACATTATCACTAGATTTGAGTACACCAGAGGTTAATCACATACAATGGGATGTGTTCGGGTGGATGGAGTTCGGAAGCCGTGACACATATGGCATTACAGCTCCTTACCATCCACAAGCTAATAATGGTCAAGCGAGAGTCCAACAATAGAGTCTTTTTGAAGATTATAAGAGGAGGATGTTAAGGTCGAACAACTTAGGACTAAAGTAAAAACTGGTTGTGTGGGCTGATAGGATTACTGTGAAAAAGGCAATTGGAAAATCCCCATTTGAATTGGTGTATGGAGCACAAGCCAGGATGCCTTTGCAGAATTTGTTGCCAGTCTACAAGTTTGTCCTTCAAGAAGATTTGGATGTTCCTGAACCTATGGAGGAAAGAATGGAGAAACTAGCTGAACTTGATGAAATAAGGAGGGTTGCCCAAAATCAAAACATGAAGTTACAGACACAGATGAAGCATCTATTTGACAAGAAGGAAAAGGATAGAAAATTTGAAGAGAATGACTTGGTGTTGATGTGGAATGCAAGATGTCAGGAGAAAGGCAAGCAGGGTAAATTTGAAGCCTTGTGGCTGGGGCCTTTTGTTGTTGTTGGAAAGAAAGGTGAAGACTCATACTATCTACAAAATATGGCTGGTGAAGATCAGAAATTTCCTATTCATGGGCAATTCTTGAAGCAATTTTTCTCTTGAGCAACATAGAGGATTAAGGGTTGCTAGTGCATGGACAACTCTTAGTGATTCTCTTAAAAAATTCTTTTCCATGCACAATAGTTTGGGATTTTGGTCCATCCTCATTTTTGCGTTCGTTTCCATTGCATGTCCGTTTCCATTCTGCTCACTGGTTCATCACTCTGCGTCTGGTCTGCTCACCCAAAGTTCTGGATCCTTGTAATGATCTTACAATCATTCATCCCCAGACGGAGCCACTGTTAGAACTATAAAATTCTGATGATTTTTACATATCTTTCATCCCCCTGAGTCTCCATATGGGTCTTGCTTTAGGCACATTTTCCTCATTTCATGATATTTTTACCCATATTTTGGTCGTGTGACCCCATTGAATTCATCAAGTCATGCAGTTTTCATGTTTTGGTCCATATCGGCATAAGACTATCTAGGTCTCCCCAACCCGTGATGCTTTTGTGTTAACATATGTTTGCTGCAGGCATATCGGCAAGACTTGTTTATTGTTACAGCAATTGGAATTCACCTACGAGTATCTATCGACATGACATTCACGTGGTTTTGGCGACCGAGGAGGAACTTATTGGGAGGAGTTAAGGCTTTCGAAGTAATGTCTTAGCGGGTGACCTTCGGTCTTGCCGATAATACACATGAGGACTCTGTCGGTGACAAAATTTGAATGTCTTGGTGAAAGTGAATAAAACAAGGATACTGCTTGGTAAGACTTATATGACTTCGGTGTGTGATCTTGGCGAAGTGTCGGGAGTCTCGCCAATGGAGTGCAAAGGGGACTGAGTCGGCATGAAGATTGATTTGTCTCAGCAACACACAAAATGGATAAAGTCTTTCGGTAAAACAAAGTGCACTTTGTATGAGGTCTCCCCGATGTTGGTATGTTACAGCGACCTACATAAGATAAAAGAATACATCGGCGAGAGAACCAATTTGTCACAGCGACTCAAGATGAATGAAGATTTTTGGTGAAGCAAAGTCTAATTTGTGAGATGTCTCTCCGATATCTCAAGGTTATAGCAAAGCAGACGAAGCGAGGAGACACGTTTCGGCAAGAAAATTTCTTATGTCTCAGCAACTGTGAGATGGCATTCAGGGTGACTCTCGGTATAATGAAGCTATTGCCTATATTTCACCTACAGTTAAATCAAGCAAGATAATCATATGTTAGATCTTCAAGAGGCCAATGGAACATTCACACGAGGGCAAAGACTCTACACTTGTTGCTAGGTCACGGGGAACTCATTGGGAGAAACTACCCAAGGGAGGTTTGGCATAAAAAATCATCGAGGAAGGTCCGGGACATTTGAGGTCGCCAATAATAGGGTTTCCATTAAGTCTGAGTGCTGCTTCAAACCGAGGATCCTATTGGCATGAGATCTCTTCGGCATGTAGTCGGTGGTGATGGTATCTCACCGTGTGATGAACAACCGGTGTAGCTTTCAAGAGTTAGGGTAAGATCTCCTCAACTCCTAATGTCTTGCCGACGTATGAGGAGCCTCAGATGGAGAGATGCTTTCAGCATAAGAAGGCGGGCTTCGCTAGGAGGTCTTAGCGAAGGCGAAGTCTCGCCGAAAGGAAGGGAAGGGGCCTCGATATGGTTGTCTTCGGCAGGAGTCCCGCCGATACAAAGGAACCCCTCGGTATGACTAAGGGACTTCACTGGGATGTCTCCCCAACTCGTAATGTCTCACCGAGATCAAAGCTTCTGACAAAGAGGCGAGAGTTTAAGCCAGCGAGTTGAAAGACCTGGAGTCTGCTGACTGCTGGGAATGCGGCAGCATAGAAAGTGTCGCCATCCAAAGGTCTCACCGATAGTGGAGCCTCAAAAACAAAGAGTTCACCAAAGGGAGGGGGTTTCTATGTGATGTCTTGGAAAACTGAGATTGTCTTGCTGACATGGAGTAACTTCAATATAGCCTTGTGTTTTCTCCATGAGGTTACGCCGATCTAAAGATGTCTCCCCGATAGGGAAAGGAGCCCACCGAAGGACAAAGCATTCGGGTATGGTCTCAGCGACCCATTAAAGTCTCACCGACAACAATGAAGACCTTCGGTATAGCATTTGAAGTCAGAGAAAAGTCTCCCTAACTCAGTGATCTCTTGGCGAAAGGAAAAGCAGAGCTCGGTAAGGTAAAATGCATTCGGGGAGATACTAATGGCCTCTTGCTGACAGATGAAATGAGGCCTCACCAAGCTAAAGTGCCTTCGGCACAACCTCTTGCTGACTAGAGGAGGTCTCCCTAACCAGGGGGTCTTGATGGCTGAAGCAAACAAGTGGGGGTTCCCACCAATGAAACATCCAGTATCACTAGGAGTTGGGGCTTTCGCCAAGAGGTCTTGGTGACCGTCCTAAAGTCTCACCGAAGTATATGGCTTCGACATGTCTGTGCCTTCGGTATGACTTCTAGCCGACAGGCCGAAGCCTCAGCAAAACAAAAGGGAGCTCAGGTAGAATGAGGAGTTCGTCGTAGGTCTTGGTGACAACAGGGGGTCACGCCAACAGTATTTGAAAAGCAAAAGGATCGGCAGGAGATGTTGGTTTCGGTGAAGGATGATGGGATTTCCGTGAAGTCTCAATGATGCAAAAGGTCTTGTCGATGCAGAATGAGCCCAAGGAGGAAAAGAGAGATTGGTAGGAGGTCTCCCTAACATAAATGACATCGACAGAGCTCCCAGCTGTCACGGTAATGTCTTATCGACACGGTGTGGTCTCACCGAAGGAAAGGAAAGCTAGAGCCCGGTAGAATGAAGTGTCTCGGGGTGACATTGATAAGGTCTTTCTGAATGGAATCTTGGAGCCCAAAACAAAGCGATGATTTCTCCAGAAGGTCTCAGCGACCTAGTGTTGTCTTGCCGATAGGGGAACAACTCAGTGAAATGAAAGACCATCGCCACGAGGTCTTGCCGAATGCAGCGAGTCTTGCCAAAACAGGGTGCCTTCGCTAAAAGGTGGGGATTTTTGACATGATGTTTTGGTGATAGAACGGTGTCTTGCTGATGGCTCCAGTGACATCGGTATGATCTTTTGGGCTCTCTAAGAGGTCTCAGTGACAACTCCATGTTATACTGATGGTCGCGGAAGGATTTAATCGCACCGGCGAGACACGATTAGTGTCTCACCGATGCAATTCAACAAGAGAAGTTTTGACCGCCTGGGAGTCTGTGTGTAGTGTGCCCAGCCAATCAAGGAGAGCTACTGGTGAATCATTGGCAACTTGACCAGTGCCAAGAGAATCAACAGAATGAGAATCAACGTGTATCTATTCTGGGCTCAAGAGCATTCAAAGTGCTCGATAGGGGGATTTAGTAGGTGGACACAAGGACCAAAAGTAAATACACCCCGTAGCTTCAAAAGATCTAAGGGGGTTTTCTCCAAGGCAATTTCTCTTCACTGACACACACAACAAGGAAACGCAGGCCGAGGCATTAATTTCATCAAAAGATCTAAGGATAGATCTTTCTGGGCCGAATATTTTTTGTAAGCCCTAAGGGGGCTGATACATTTTGATATATAAGGCATTTTTTGCCTTTTATTAAATAGTTGGGATAATACACTTTGAAGAGTTAGTGATTTGTGTGAATCCTTTCTCAACAAATGTATATTTTGTAACTCAACTGAAATATGGAATGCAAAATAGAGTTCACTAGGAAAGCAAGTATTAATTCTTATACTGCTCTCATTTCTGTATGTTAGCTTGTGCAAGTTTTCTTTGACAGTGTTTCTTTTAATCTGTATTCATACCACAAAGTTGTGAAGTTTGTTCCTTCCTCCTTAAGATATGTATGTAGATCAAACCTATCAAGAATAATGCATAAGACTAAAAGGGTTATGTGAGTAAGTAAATCAATCGTAGTTAAGTTTCCAGTGTGTTTGTATCTTGCTTTCATTTCATGATTTCTCATCAAACTTGGTGTATCACCATAGGAATAGTTCAGTTTAGTTTCATTTTTGTACGCATCCTTCTCCCTTTACCTTTACAATATCGATTAGCTTAGGTGATACCCAAAGGAAGTCGGCCTTCTCTGAAGGTTCATTTCAATTATAGGTGACCCACAACCTTGAAATGATCCCATGTTGCTCTAGAAAGCTCAGTTTCAATCTCGCATAGGGTGCATTTCTAGGTGACAACAGTTTCTGGCACGCCTAGTGGGACAAAAATTCCATTGAATTGCTAGTTTGGTATGCAGCCAGTGAATTACAAACCTTATATAAGCAATTTTGCATACCTGGCGACTCCACAAAGATGAAGAACTCTAGAAATCAATGCCTTCTATAGTTTATGAGAAAATTTCAGACAAGAGGTAGCTCAGGTCCCTTCGAATATTTGCAGTTGTCACCACCAAGAAGAAAAGGTAGAGCAACAGAAAAGAGGGGAACAATAGTTATTTATTCCAGAAGGACTCAATCCACTCCTCCATCTGTGAGATCACGTATTGTTATCTCATCCTTAGCTTCATCTAGAATATCGGTAAACCAACCTTAGATACCTCCAATGGCCGCTCCAAGGAATCAACCCTTCATTACTTTTAATGGGGGGAGCCCCTTGAATTTGGCACAGCATAATGACATCCCAATGGCAGCCCTGAAATATCTACCAACTTTCACGAGAGAAGACGAGACTACCCCAATTGAACATATGAGAGATGTAGCTTCATTATGTGGAGTCCATCACATAACTCAAGAGGATGTTGTAGTAAGATTGCTAGCTGCTTCACTGAAAGGAAGAGTTGTGCAGTGGTATAGGAGCCTACCAGTCAGTTCAATTGCAACATGGGACGAATTTGGAGACAAGTTGCATAAGCAGTTTCAAAACAGGTCTGATAACTTGTCTCTATTAGAACAACTGACTACAATTAAGAGAGCTCCACAAGAGCAGATGAATGACTTCAACTTCAGATTCCAAAGAACTTGGGATAGAATCCCTGCAACAGTAAGGCCACCTCCAGAATACGCATTTTTATACTTCTTAAGGGATCTTAATAGCGACATAGTTGTCATGATACATTCAATGGGAGGAGTGTCCTTACCAGATGCCTTTGAAATAGCAATCATAGCTGAAAATAGCTTAATACAAGCTAGTAAACTTGCTCTTAGGCCACCAATGCCTATTTTCCCAGAGATTCATGCAAACATCCCTTTGCAAATACCTCCTTTCACACCTCTACCAGTTGTACCAACGCTACCAGCTGTTGTTCTAGCCATTGAAAGACAAGAGAGTGTTGCTTCAAGCTCATCACAGGAGTTACAAGAGATCAAAAGTCTTTTACAGACTTTTGGCAACAAGTTGGTGAACTTAGAAAAGTAATAGTCCTATTCTAGGCCTTATCAACAGTAGAATCAATCCCCAAGTCAGCCCTTTCAAGGTCAACAATAGCAATTCTAGGGAAATAGACAACAGTACTAGGGAAATTATCAGGGCCCAAGATAGAATGTGAACACAAGGCCTTTTCAAGCCTATGCCCCAGCCCCTATTAGTGCGACCAAAGAGCTAGTTCCTACCCAAAACAACTTAGCAGCAGACTATGAGTGGTGTTACCCTTGTAACCAACCTCATAATCAAGCCACTTGCTCAAATGGACTCATCAATCAGGCGCTAATGGTGCAGAATACCTCGAGTTCACAGTAGCAGGCACTTAATGATCCAACTTCACAACACCAGGATCAGCTTAGTAATGATGCCACCCTACTTAATTGGCAAAGTCAAGAGTTCTCTGGACTGAATGAAGATAGTTCTCTAGTTGTAGCTAACACCAGGGAAAAGAAAAGGGATTTTGAGCTTGGTCAAGTTCCTGACAAAGGAAAGGCCGCAACTATAGAGCCATCTACCTCTCAAACAATTCGTGGTTCACAAAGAAATCAACAACTCCCAGACAAGGAGCAGTCACACCCGCAAGCTAATCATACTGGTATAAAGGTACATCCTAAAGTAAATCCAATTGTACCTTATAATATCCTTGATAGTATGAAAAAAATGAATGTTACAATGTCTATGTGGGACTCACTAGCCATCCCAGGTCAAAAGGATATGTTACAATCAGCCTTGTTAGGTTTGAAGATTTTTGACCAATTTGAGTCCCCAATAAGTCAAGTTAGAGCTGTGTTAACCAACAGTCCTCAGAGAAATGATCAACAACCTAGTAAGGAGACAGAAAAAAGAGCTAAACCACCTCCTTTTTACGTGTCAGTGATCATAGGTGACAAGTTAGTTCATAACTGTATGGTAGATAGTGGGGCTAGTAGCTCTGTCATGCCAAAACAGATTGCTGACAAACTTGGACTAAAATACCAGCATTTAGAGAAGGGAGTGATCCAATTGAATGGTACTTCAGTTAATACTCTGGGTATTATCAAGGATTTAAGCCTCACCTTCCACATTTTGTGTCCATTTGGAATTTTCGTTCCTCAGAACATCTATGGTGGGCCTCCACTGCCATGGGCAAG
Source organism: Sequoia sempervirens (assembly GCA_007258455.2). Lineage (NCBI taxonomy): Eukaryota > Viridiplantae > Streptophyta > Pinopsida > Cupressales > Cupressaceae > Sequoia > Sequoia sempervirens. The sequence continues at coordinate 12,233 of VDFB02283347.1, forward strand.
GGCGCATGGCAGATTTGATGTGGTGATTGGTTACCGCCGTATGTACGAAACAGATGCTCGAAAACAAGGTTACAGTATTAATCTGAAAGGCCGGCTGGGGATCCCTACATTAGTTTCTTATAACCCAAGTCCCATCAATACTGCTCTTTCCGCTGCAAATACAAATTGTGTTGTTTTTTCTAACAATGAGCTGGTTGTCGCGCAACAACTCCAATCAGAAGTTGTTCTTGACATACTGCTGCATGAATGGGCAGCTGAAAATGTATTGGAAAGTCCTGAGGACCTCATTCAAGATGCTGGTATGGGCAACTATGTCATTCTTGAGCCTGACACAGAGATTCCAAACTTGGAGAAAGATGCAGATCAATTGTTGCAACCACTAGGTGGACTTTGGGAGATGTTCTTCGATGGTTCCAGAAGTAAGAATGGAGTAGGAGGAGGTGCAATGTTGATTTCTCCACAAGGTGATAGGCACTACTCTACATTTGGTTTTTCTTTCGCATGCTCCAATAACATTGCTAAATATGAGGGCCTTGTTCAAGGTCTAGAGTGGGCAAGGAAGAGAGGGATAGCCAACTTGAAAGTCTATGGGGACAGTGAACTAGTTGTTAACCAAGTAAGGGGCCTGAATATTACTAAAAATGATGCACTGAAGTCTTATAGAAACAGAGTGTGGAACATGCTCAAAGATTTTGATGCCTTTAACTTAGTGTCTATTCCAAGAAATCAGAACAAGCATGCTGACAGACTCGCAGCCATTGGAGCACAGTTTGATATTCCAAATGACATTAGAAAAGATAAGGTGCAACAGAATGTGATGGTTGTAGTCAGACCATCATTTCCTGACAACAACATTCACTGGCAAGTTTTTGACAGTGATGAGCATATCCTTTCTTTCTTTCTTGAAGAGGATCAGTTCTCCATGGTGAATCAAGCAAAACTCAAGCAGCAGTATGGTGATTAGGTCATACAGCTAAAGACAAATAAGTTACCCAAAGGTCTTGTTACCTTAGAGTCAATTTTCAATACTGATGATCAGCTTAAAAGGGGTAAAGCTGGCTTGCAAATCAAAGAACATTATGAAGAGCTAGAGATTTTCAAAGGTAAACTTCTTAAGATAGGAAAAATTTGTTCACATGAAGATAAACAAGCTTTTTTTGCTTTAGGTCAAGAATTATGTGATGTCTTTGCTTGCGAATATTCGGACTTGAAAGGATTCAATCCCCACATTGCTCATCACACGATTGAGTTAGAACCTGATGCTAAGCCAGTAAGATAGAAGCAAAGGCCCTTGAACCCTAAACTTGAGCCCCTAATGATTAAAGAGCTGACTAAACTAGTTGAGGGGGGTATTGTCTTTCCTATCAAGCATACTTCATGGGTTTCTAACCTTGTACTAGTTAGAAAGAAAAGTGGTGAGATAAGGATTTGTGTGAACTTTAGGGATCTTAACTGATCCTCTCTGAAAGACCACTACCCACTGACCTCCATGGAACAAATCTTACAAGAAGTTACTGGCTCTGAAATATTTTCCTTATTGGACGGTTTTTCTGGCTATAATCAAGTAATGGTTAAAGAGGAAGATCAGTTCAAAACCTCTTTTACAACTAAATGGGGCACCATGGCGTACAAAAGGATTCCTTTTGGTTTATCCAATGCTGGTGCCACATTTCAGAGGGCCATGGACATGGCATTTCAAAGTTTGATTAACAAGATTATACTAATTTACCTAGATGATATTACAGTTTATTCCAAGAATGTTGATGAACATTTGTTACATCTTAGGCAAGTTTTTGAAAAATGCAGAGAGTTTGGTATCTCTCTCAATCCAAAGAAGAGTATCTTTGCTGTTCATGAAGGGAAATTATTAGGACACATAGTGTCAAAGCAAGGAATCACTATTGACCCTGAAAGAGCCAGAGCCATACTTGAGGTGCCATTACCAAATCACAAGAAGGGTCTATAGAGCTTTCTGGGCTAGATCAACTTTCTAAAAAGATTCATCCCTGATGTTGCAAACTTGTTACAACCTTTGACAGCCATGTTAAAGAAGAATGTAGTTTTCAGTTGGAAAAAGGAGGCAAAACATAGTTTTGGAGAAATCAAGGAGGCATTAGCATCTGCTCCAACATTGGTAAACCCAGACTTCTCTAAAGACTTCTTTTTATATTCTTTTGGTAGTAGTAGTTCAATCTCTGCTATGCTGGTCCAGAAGAATAGTGACAATTTGGAACAGCTAATAGCCTTCTTTAGCCATGTACTTGCTGAGTACGAAGAAAGGTATACATTTGTTGAGAAGCATGTTCTTGCTGTGATCAGAAGTCTGAAGAATTTTAAACTTTTGCTTTCAAATAATAAAGTTCATATTCTGGTTGCACACTCAAGTGTGAAGGAATTTCTGTTGAATAAAGATCTGAATGAAAGAAGAGCAGGCTGGATCACTAAGGTCATGGAGTATGATGTAGACATCAAGATCACCAAACTAGTGAGGGGTAAGGGTCTTTGTGAGCAACTTGCTACAGGTTCAAGCAGTAAAACTGAATCAGAAAAGGATGTTGTGCTTGCTAACATAGATGGACTGCACAATGCTCAAGATGATGTGTCTATGAGGGTAACTAACTGGGTTCAAGATATGACCCAATTTTTACAAACTGGCGAATGCCCACCAAGTTTGAACAGAGCCAAAAGGAGATACTTTAGACTGTAGTCCATACCATATGTACTGGTGAACAATGTTCTTTTCAAAAAAGATCTGAATGGTCTCCTATTAAGATGCATTCACAGCGACCAAATTGAAAAAGTACTTCATGAGCTCCATGATGGATCTATAGGAGGTCACTTTTCTCCCAGAACTACTACTTGGAAAGTCATGAGAGTTGGTTACAACTGGCCCAGCCTATTCAAAGACGCCTATGCCTGGTCAAGGAAGTGTGTCAAATGCGCTCTATTTTCAGGAAAGGAGAGACTGCCTGCTATGCCCCTGCATCCAATTCAAGTAGAGCAGCCCTTCATGAGATGGGGAATTGATTTCATTGGGCCAATGAATTCATCTTCTAGTGCTGGTCATAGATGGGTACTTACAGCCACTGACTATTTTACAAGGTGGACAGAAGCGGTTGCGTTGAAGGAAGAAAAAGAATCTTCAGTTTTAAGCTTCTATGAGGATATAATCACCAGATTTGGAGTTCCTGACTCCATCATATCTGATAATGCTCTTGCATTCATGGGTCTAAGACTGACTGATTGGGCTGTCAAACATGGCATTCATTTGAACACCTCCTCAAATTATTGTCCTTAGGGTAATGGTTTAGCTGAAAGCACAAATAAGAACCTCATCAGGATCATTAAAAGAACCATAGAAGATAATCAAAGGACCTGACACAACAGTTTAAAGAGTGCACTTTGGGCAGACAAAGTGACCCCTAAGAGGTCTGTTGGTAATTCGCCATATATGTTAGTCTACGACAAGGAGGAAAGATTGCCCCTATCTATGGAGCTTCTGGCTCTAGATATTGTTCACCGGCTGGAGGTGCTTGAGGGACAAGACCCAATGTCTGTAAGGTATGCAGAGCTCATGGAGCTCAAAGAATCAAGGGACAAAGTAATGAGAGCTTTAGAGTATCATCAACTCCAAACGAAAAAAAAATTTGACAAGAAGGCTACGGGAAAAGTTTTCAGGGTGGGAGATCTCGTGCTGAAATGGGATGTTTTGAAAAGTAAGCCAGGCCATCATACCAAGTTCGATAACATGTGGACATGCCCATTCCTAATCAGGGACTGTAAGGAGCATAATTCTTATCAACTGGCTATGACAGAAGGGGAAGTGCTCCCTATCCCAGTCAATGGGATACACCTTAAACCCTATTTTCAAGTCTGATGGAGTCTCTCTTTTGTATATATTAGTTAGGTTTTATGTTTTCAATAAGTGCTTCTGCATTGTCGCTCATTTGTTTTCTGTTCTTCTCCTTTCCCTAAGTGATTTTTAGCATAGTAGATTTTTTTGTTTCGGTTCCTCCTCGTATCCTTTTGATAACCTGTGGCGCCCCGTAAGCCTCAAGTGAGTTGCAGCCGTGTACAGGGTGCCCTGGGCCCGTTTAAGAGGTTTCTCCTGATGACTCCATACCCAATGGACAAATTGTAGCTACTGGTCTTCATGTTTAGCAGGAAAAAATCTAGCAAAGGTCGCTAGAAATGTTGCCTAAATTTTTACCCTCAGGCTCAATCAGGCAAGGAAAATTGTGTTTAACAGGTTCGAGAAGGTCAAATGGAGCATTCGGCCTAGGGAAAAAGTCACGAATCTAATGCTAGGTCACAGGGAACTCAGTGAAGAAGCCTGCCTTGTTCAGGTTTGGCATGAAAATATTCTAAGGGGGAAGTCGCCAAGACCCCAGGAGTGTCACGGCGAGTGGGATTCGCCCATAGTTCCCTATTGGCAAGATAGAACCCTTTGTCCTGGCGACCAAAAGTTTTCAGTTCGGTGGAGGTTATTTTCTTCGCTGGGAGGTCTTGCCGAACGCATTGGGGCTCACTGACAAAGCAAAGCAGGATATTTTCGGCGTATGTCAACGGGCTTCACTGAGAGGTGTTACCGAAGATAGGAGGTCTCCCTAACTTAAAGAGCCTTCAGCGTAGCAAAGCTTTCACCGAGATGTCTCAGCGATAAGGTGTGGTCTCACCAACAACGGAGGAGCCTTCGGCATAACATAAGGAGGTCGGGAAGAACTCTTCCCGACCGGTGGGAGTCAAGCCGAAAGAAAGGAAGTCAGCTAAGGGTTCATACTTCAGCGTGATGTCTCTCCGAGATCGGAGCTCGACAGGAGGTAGAGACCATCGCCAAGAGTCTCATTGAGTAGTGAAGCCTCCAGAACAAAAAAGAATTCACCAAGAAGAGGGGGTTTTCTATAAGATGTCTTGGCGAACCAGGGGGTCCCAACGAAAAGATAGCCTTCAGCGTAGATCAATAGACTTCGCTAAGAAGTATCCCCGAAGTCACTAGGTCTCCCCGACAATCAAAAGGAATCAAGTTTCGAGACAGGTCTGGCCGACAAAAAGTCTCCCTGGCATAAAAGGAAAGAGGACCCTTGGTATGACTAAGGGATCTCACTGAGATGTCTTAGCAATTACAAAAGGTCCCCCCAAAACGAAATGGAGCTCGACAAGAGTTAAAGGATTCGACAAAAGGTCACGCCAAATGTAGGGGGTCTCGCCGGGTATCTTTCTGAATGAAGAGTTTGCCGAAGGACAGGGAAGTCTACAAGAGGTCTTGGCGAATGGGGGTAGTCTCGATGACAAAAGCAGATATCGGTATGACAGAAGATGCTCGGTATGAAGTCTGGCCGATAGGCCAAGGTCTCAGCGAAAGGAGGAGCATCGGCAAGACAACGAGCTTTGCCGTGATGTCTAGCTGATAGGCCAACGTCTCGCCAAAGGAAATCTGGAACCCAATGGAATGAAATGCTTTCGGGGTGACATCAATAGGCTCTTGTCGAAGCGCTGAAGGAGTTCTCGGGGTGACATTTTTCCTTCAGTAAATCGTTTCCCTGACAAACGGCTGTCTTGGCGACCACAGAGGCGACATCGATATGATCTATTGGGCTCGATAGGACTCTCAGTGACAACTCCATGATATGCTGATGATTGTGGGCAGATTTAATTGCATCGGGGAGACACGATTAGTGTCTCACCGATATGCGATTCAATGGAAGAAGTTTTTGACCGCCTGAGAGTCTGCATGTAGTATGCTCAGCCAATTAGGGTGAGCCACAGGTGAATCATTGGTAGTTTGAGCGACGTCAAAAAAATGTGAATGCAACGCGTATCTGTTATGAACTCAGGGAATTCAAGGCGTTTAGCCGAGGTGGTTTAGCCAGGACACGATGCCAAGATCGGAATGAATGCAGTAGCTAAAGAATATCGGAAGAAGGCTCCCTCAAGGATGACTCTTCACAGCCAAGACACGTAGGGGTGCTGCATTTATTCTCAATCAAAAGATCTGAGGATAGATCTTTCTGACCTCGATATTTTTTGTAAGCCCTAAGGGGCCGATATCTCTTTGTATATAAGGCATTTTTTGCCTTTTTGTAAACAGTTGGAATTATGCATTCAAAGGAGTTAGTGATTTTTTCATCAATCCTTTCTCAATTAATGTATGTTTCTGTAACTCAAAATTGAAATCTGGAATGCGAAACAGAGTTCATCTTGAAAACAAGTATTAATGCTTGTATCACTCTCATTTTTGTAAGTTAGCTTATGTATGCATTTCTTTAACAGTGTTTACTAAATTTGCGTTCATACCACAAAGTTGTGAAGTTTGTTCCTTCCTTCTTGAGATATGGATGTAGACCAAACCTTCCAAGAGTGATGCATAAGACTAAATGGGGTTATGTTGAGTAAGTAGAGCAACTGCAGTCTAGTTTTTCCTCGATGTATTTCATCCTATTTTCATTTTTATGATTTTTCATCAATCTGGTGTATCACCTTAGAGTTAATTTTTAATTTTAAATGTACTCTCCTTCCTCTTTTCCCTTCAAAGAATCAATAATTTAGGTGACACCAAAGGAAGCCGACCTTCTCCAGAGGTTCACTCCAATATCAGGTGACCCACAGCCTTGGAGTGATCCAATGTATCACTAGAAAGCTCAGTATGACAACTTTGCATCAGGGTGCATTTCTAGGTGACAACAATAACAAGACCCTTGGGTAACTTATTTGTCCTCAGCTGTATGACTTGATCATCATGCTGCTGCTTGAGTTTTGCTTGATTCACCATAGAGAACTGATCTTCTTCGAGTAAGAAAGAAAGGATCTGTTCATCACTGTCAAAAACTTGCCAGTGAATGTTGTTATCAGGAATTGACGGTCTGACCACAACCTTCACATAATGTTGTACCTTCTCTTTTCTAATGTCGCCTGGAATATCGAATTGTGCCCTGATGGCTGCAAGCCTATCAGCATGCTTGTTTTGATTCCTTGGAATAGACAATAAATTAAAGGCATCAAAATCCTCTAGCATGTCCCACACTGTTTCTATAAGACTTTAGTGCATCATTTTTAGCAACATTCAGGCCTCTTACTTGATTAACAATTAATTCACTGTCCCCATAGACTTTCAAGCTGGTTATTCCTCTCTTCCTTGCCCATTCAAGACCTTGAACGAGGCCCTCATACTCGGCAGTGTTATTGGAGCATGCAAAAGAAAAATGGAAGGCAGAGTAATACCTATCACCCTGTGGAGAAATCAACATTGCACCCCCTCTTGCTCCATTCTTACTTCTAGAACCATCGAAGAACATCTCCCAAAGTCCACTCAGTGGTTGCAACAACTGATCTGCATCCTTTTCAAGGTTTGGGATCTTTGTATCGGGCTCAAGAATGATATAGTTACCCATACCAGCATCTTGAATGAGCTCCTCAGGACTGTCCAACACATTTTCAACCACCCACTCATGTAACAGCACATCAGGAATAACTTCTGATTAAAGCTCTTGAGCGGCCACCAGCTCACTGTCAGCTGAAAAAACACAATTTGTGTCTAAAGTAATGGGGACAGCGTTGATAGGACTTGGACTATATGGCTCAATGTGATCTTTAGCCAACCTTTCAGACTTGATGGTAACCTTAGTCCCATATATTGTCCTAAACAACATGTGTGACCAATTAGCTGATACATAACCACCTATCTTGGCCGTAAAATCTCTTGATAAGCACAAGGAAAATAAAGGTGGAAGATCTATGACACATATGTCTTGGGGAACTGAAAAATTAGGACAAGCATGAAAGGTGAGACTCAAATCCTTAATGATGCCCAATGTATTAACTGAGGTACCATCCAATTGGATCACTCCCTTTTCTAAAGGCTGATACTTTAGTCCAAGTTTGTCAGCAATTTGTTTTGGCATCATAAAGCTACTAGCCCCACTGTCTACCGTACAATTATGAACTAACTTGTCACCTATGATCACTGATACGTAAAATGGAGGTGGTTTAACTCTTTTTTCTATTTCTTTACTAGGCGGTTGATTGTTTCCCTAAGGACCGTTGGTTAACACAACTCTAACCTGACCTATTGGGGACTCAGACTCATCAGACATTTTCAAACTTGACAAGGCTGACTGTAACATGTCCTTTTGACCCGGGATGGCTAATGAATCCCACATAGACATTGTAACATTCATTTTCTTCATACTATCAAGGCTATTATAAGGTACTGTTGGGTTTACTTTAGAGTGTACCTTTATGCCGACATCATCGGCCTGCAAGTGTGGCTACTCCTTATCTTGGAGTTGTTGATTTCTTCGCGAACCATGAATTTCTTAAGATGTAGATGGTTCCACAGCTACCACCTTTCCTTTATCAGCTGTTTGATCAAGCTCAAAAGCTCTTTTCTTTTCCCTAGTGTTAGCTACGACTGAAGAACTATCTTCATTTAATCCACATAATTCTTCACCTTGCCAGTTGAGTAGGGTAGCATCATTTACAAACTGATCTTGGTGTTGTGGAGATGACTCATTAGGTGTATACTGTTGTGAGCTTGATGCATTTTGTACCATTAGTGCTTGGTTGATGAGTCCATTTGAACAAGTAGCCTGATTATGAGGCTGGTTACAAGGGTAACACCACTCATAATCTGCTGCTAAATTGTTTTGGGTAGGAACCAAGTCCTTGACTGCACTAACAGGTGCTGGAGCATAGGCCTGAAAAGGTCTTGTGTTCACATTCTGTCTTGGGCCCTGGTAATTGCCCTGGTACTGCTGTCTATTTCCCCCAGAACTGCTATTGTTGGCCTTGAAAGGGCTGACTTGAGGCCTGATTCTGCTACTGGTAAGGCCTAGAATAGGACTGCTATTTTTCCAAGTTCACCAACTTGTTGCCAAAAGTCTGCAAAAGACTTTTGATCTCTTGTAGCTCCTGTGATGAGCCTGAAGCAACACTCTCTTGTCTATCAATGACTGGAACAACAATTGGCAGCATTGGTGCAGCTGGTAGAGGTGTGAAAGGAGGTATTTGCAAAGGAATGTTTGCATGAATTTCTGGGAATATAGGCATTGGAGGCCTGGGAGCAAGCTTACCAGCTTGTATTAAGCTGTTTTCAGCTTTGATAGCTATTTTAAAGGCATTTGGTAGAGAAACCCCTCCCATTGATTGTATCATAACAACTATATTGCTATTAAGAGCCCTCAAGAAGTACAGAAATGCATACTCTGGAGGTGGCCTCATCGTCGCGGGGATTCTATCCCAAGTTCTTTGGAATATGAAGTTGAAGTCATTCATCTGTTCTTGTGGAGCCCTCTTAATTGTAGTCAATTGTTCTAATAGAGACAAGTTATCAGACCTGTCCTGAAATTGCTTATGCAACTTGTCTCCAAATTCATCCCATGTTGCAATTGAACTGACTGGTAGGCTCCTATACCACTGCACAACTCTTCCTTTTAGTGAAGTAGCTAGCAATCTTACTACAACATCCTCTTGGGTTATGTGATGGACTCCACATAATGAAGCCACATCTCGCATGTGTTCAATTGGGGTAGTCTGGTCTTCTCCCGTGAAAGTTGGCAGACTCTTCAGGGCTGCCATTGGGATGTCATTATGTTGTGCCAAATTTAAGGGGCTCCTTCCATTAAAAGTAACGAAGGGTTGATTCCTTGGAGTGGCCATTGGAGGTGGCTGTGTTGGATTTATTGGTATTCTAGATGAAGCCAAGGATGAGATAGCAATGTGTCATCTCACAGATGGAGGAGTGGATTGAGTTCTTCTAGAATAGATAATTGCTGTTCCTCACCTTTCCTCTACTCTGCCTTGTCTTCTTGGTGGTGACAGCTACAAGTATTCAAAAGGGCCTGAGCTATTTCTTGTTCGAACCCTTTTCATAAACTGGAGAAGGTGTTGATTTTTGGAGTTCTTCCTCTTTGTGGAGTCGCCAAGTATGCCAAAAGACTTCTATAAAGTCTGTATTTCACTGGTTGCATACTAAACTAGCAGTTCAAACTAATTTCGGGGTCCCACTGGGCATGCAAAAAACTGTTGTCACCTAGAAATGCACCCTATGCATAGTTATAAAAAAACTGAGCTTTCTAGTGAAATATGGGAAGACCTCTAAAGTTGTGGGTTACTCGTAGGCAGAGGTCAACCTCCGGAGAAGGCCGACTTCCTTTTGTGTCACCTAACTACTGATTCTTGTCGGGAAAAAGGAAGAAGGAATACATAGGATGAAGATTTAAATATAAGGTGATACATCGAAATAATGAGGAATTATGGAAAGAAAACAGGGTGAACATACATTGGGAAACCTAATTGCAAACGTTTTACATGCTCAACACACTTCTTTAAGACTTATGCATCAATCCTAATAGGTTCGATCTACATATACATCTCAGGAAGGAAAGATTAATTTCACAGCATTTGAGATATGAATACAGATTTAAAGATACACAATTGAGGACTCGCATAATCCAAAATACAGAAAGTAAGAGTGATACAAATGTTAACAATAGTTTCCAAGGTGAACTCTGTGTTGCATTCTAGATTCCAATTTGAGTTACAAAATAGCATACATTAGCTGAGAAAGGATTGATAAAAATCACTGACTCCTCTGAATGCATAATCTGAACTATTTACAAAAAGGAAAAAATGCCTTATATACAAAAGAGTGTCGGCCCCTTAGGGCTCACAAAATATCAGTCCCCGAGATAGATTTTTCCTTAGATCTTTTTGACTGAAATTAATGCTACACCCATGTGTGTCCGTGACGGTGAAGAGTCATCCCCAGAGAAACCTTTTGATCTTTCCGCAACCACTGCATTCATTTCGATCCTAGCATTGTGTCCTGATTGAACCACCTCAGCTGAACACTTTGAATGCCCTAAGCTCACAACAGATATGTGCTACGTTCATTCCATTGACATCCTTCATTTTGATTAGACAGCCACGGCTCGTCTCAGCTCTTCCTGGTTGGTCGAGCTTATTCCACGCAGGCTTTGCGGGCGGTCGAAACTCTTTTGAAAAGAAATGCATCTCAGCGAGACACTGAAGGTGTCTCGCCAATGCGATTATGCTTCTCTAAAGACATCGGCATAGAATGGATATATCGATGAGAGTCTTTATAGAGCTTCAAAACTCATACCGATGTTGCCTCTGTGGTCGCCAAGACAATCGCTCGCTGGTAAGACATCATACCGAGTGTATAGCCTCCTCTCGAAGTCTCCTCAAACTTGATATTACAAACCATATCGGCAAGAGTCTGCCGATGTCACCCCGACGCATTTTGCTCTACCGAGCTCTTCATTTCCTTGTTGAGACCCTATATCGAGTTGGCAGGACATCCACTAGTCGCTAAGACCTTTTGCCGAATCCCTTTTTATTTCACCATCTCCCTGAGCTCCTCCTCAGTCGGCAAGACACCTGAGTGTCGGTGAGACATTTTATCAAAGGAAAAATGTTACCCCGAGGCCCTTCATCTTCGACAGGAGTTGATTAATGTCACCCTGAACGCACTCCATTCTACTGAGCTCTTCATTTCTTTCGGCAAGACTCAAGCAAGTCGGGAAGACTTCATAGCGAGGTCCCCCGGTCATACTGATACCCGCTTCAGTCGCTGAGACCACACCATGTTGGTAAGACACTACTCCGATGGCTGGAAGCTACACCGATGTCTTTTATGTTGGGGAGACACTCTGTTGGTCGGTGAGACCTTCTGCTTTGTTGGGTCTTTCTCCCTGAGCCGGTTCCCCTTTGGCAAGACTCAGTTGGTCGCTGGGACCTTTTGGCGAAGGCTTCAACTCTTGGCAAGAACCTTTTGATGTCAGCGAGACATTGGCCTATCGGACAGACCTCTCGCCGAGCTTATCTTTCGGTGAAGGGTTTGCTTTTCCTTCAGTCGGGGAGACATCGGATGGTCAAGGAGACCTTACCCTGAACCTATTTCCTTTCACCGACACTGCCTCATGAACTATTGTCGGCGAGACCTTTTGATGTCAGGGTGACCATATGCCGAAGGCATATCTTATGTTGATGGTGAAACCCTCCTTAGGCGAGACACCTATTATCGGCAAGACTCCTGCAAAACCCTTCCTGCTGTCGCCAAGACATCCATTTTCGCTAAGAATTCTTAGTGAGCTCCTTCACTTACCCTGAAGTGTCCAGTCGGTGTGACTTCCTCACGTCGCTGAAACTTCTTACCAATGGTGCTTCCTTTGGTGAGAGTTTCCCCGATGACTTGCTACCATCTACTGTCGATGAGACTTAGCTCTTCGCTGGGACTTCACACCGAGCGCTATAGGTTATTGCGAAGCCCGTGGTCACCATGAGTCTCACTGAACAACAATTGAATGGCCTATCAGCCAAAGAAATCAATGCGATAAGAGGTCATACCAAACCCCTCTTGTTATAGCGATAGGCTCCACAGTGAATGCGTTTGGCAAGACAGAGACTAGGTCACAGCGACCTGTTCAAAACATAAACAAAACATAATGCATCAAAGCTGCTAGTCGGCCATACAATGAAGATGTCAGGTTGAGTAGGTTCTAATGGAGGCTCGAGTCTGTGATTTTTTTAAGCATAATTCCAACAAAGCAGGCCTCCCAACTGAGCACCCTGTGAAATGCTACCAAATGCATGAACTAACTCTTAATGGAAATATCACATTTGGCCCTTGTGAACACCTGCAATATAGATGCCTTTCCTGATTGACCCTAAGGGTGAAAATTAGGTAATAGTAGCTTCCATAGCCAGTGGCCCTGTCGGCAGTTGTGAAGGCTGAGTAGTAGCGAGGACTTGTGCAAGGGCCGCTTGAAGAGTGGGATCCATAAGGATCTAGGAGAGCTCCGGGGGGAGATTCTGCATATGTCTTGAGAGGGCCTGAGGCACAGTGGGAGCGGGTATTGGTGCAACTAGTGTAGGTAACGTGAGTGACGTGGTGGGCGACATGGCAGTGAAGGAAGAAGGAGTAGTCATGGCAGAGGAGGAGTCAATTACAATCACAGGCTCGGTCAGGGGTGAAGGGGCAAGATGGACAGAGATGTCCACTGCCGGCGGGGATGTGGCGATCATGGCCAGAGAAGTAGATGATGGGGCAGCCAAAGCAGGGAGAGCCAAAATAGGTTTGATTTGATCAGTATCTTTTGCTTCTTCTTCTCGGATTAAGGGCTGCTCCGTGGTGCCTTCTATTTGCTTAAGCCTCTTAGAAGGTGAGCCCCCCGGATCCTTCCTTGTATAAACATTGGGGTCAGGAGACTGCTTCGTTTTTGTTTTTTTCCTCTTCTTAGACCTGGTAACTGGAGGAGACTTAGATGTCCCGCCTGTTGAAGTGGTGGTAGCAGTATCGTCTGTGGCACTTGGTTCACTCTTGAGCCCTTCATAAGTCAAAATTGCCTCCTGCTGCTTCAGTCAGACCACTTGTCTATCAACCTATTCCTTAGTACGGGCCAAGATTGGCTTAGTTATAATGTCGAGGTCATCAACCTCCTGCTCGTCCCAGTCAATTGTTGGAATTGAAAAATTGGCGACCGCAGGGTACCTAGGGTCCATTATGGTGCTTTTGTCTTCTTCGACTTGGTCTGGTGTGGGGAATGGTTGCACCTTCCTTACAAAATGCACAGTCATCTGCATATAGTGCCTTGCACGTACTTCTTTATCATCCTAGCAATCTTCCCAAAAGTATTCAATGTGGTGGAGATGAGCGAATCCCAACCCTAGTGCCTTTTTTACCTGACCATATGGGTCTATCCATGGGCGAGCAGTGTGCAGGTGAAAATGGTAATCTTTTAGTTCTTTCTCGGAGTTACCAATGCACTGGGAAGTTTGTAGTTTATACATGCCCTAGCTAAGAGTCATGGGATAAGAGATCCCTGCTATGTGTTTTCCACTGAAGATCGCCTGTATGTGTTGGAGCTATCGAGAGAGCTCCAGTAGGATGATTCGATCGTTGGGGTATCGAGGCAACTTGTTTGGCCTTTTGGTGAAGCCTTGGGCACGAATGTATGTAAACTTCGAGTATTGAATTAAGAGGAAGGCATATTGCTTCAAAAATGCCTGAGCACTGTGGGAAACCCTCCCTTCGAAATCCCCGACAATCATTCTGATGATGTGGCTGATAAAGGCGTCATTCACTCTGCAGTACTCCTTTTTGAAGTTTCGGTACTGGAGCTGTGGGTATCTATCATAGGCCTTGAGTCTTCGACCCTGCTCCTGATCGGGTGCCACAAACAACCCGTTGTATTGCCTCTGATCCACCAAGGAGTAGACGAGGTATGAAGTCATATAAAACTTTGAGCTTTTCTTCACATTGACGAACTACTCATGGAAGCAGTCGCTTATTATACCTCCCCAATAAAATGAAATCTTTGTGGTAATGTCTTCATTCCCACGAAGAATCTGCTCAATAAAATACACCATCCACTCTTGAAAGAAAGTCGTCGTAGGAAGACCCATAACCCTGCTTAGCATTGTGACTAGGTCATGGTAATCTTCGTGGAAATCACTGTGGAAGAGTTCATGAGGAACCTTCGCAGCGCTGCCCCGCTTTTCTTTAAGCCAATGCTGATTGATTAACCTTTTGCATCCTACTGGGTTGTCATCCCATGTTGCTTGGCATTCCTCTATGGTAGGCATTTCCATTTCTTGAAATGTGGGAATACGAAAGGTTTTTGTGATTCTTTCGGCCGACATGTCGGCGAGAATGTTACCATCCCTGTCAACAATTTTTCTTGTATCTGGTTGATATGCCTACCAACAGGCCATGACGAGTTCAGGGGCTACAAGAGATGGAGGAAAGCCCGCAGCTTTTGCAATTCCACTTTGTCTTATTAGTCTTGCATTCTTGGTCGTTGGATTGACCCTAACCCTTCATGTAAACTCGTCAATATCGACATGGCCTATGTTGGTGTCGGTGATTTCTTTCCAATCCATGGTAACCTTCGAGTGCAGAGGCTCACCCTGGAACTGGTATTTCATTTGGTCTTTATCCTCTTTTCCTCGAGGAGTCTTGCTCAACTTCTTTCCTTTGTCCTTTTCGACAGCAGCCCCTGAAGGTCTTGCACTTGATTCCATATATTCTGCAAGCAAAGGCATAGTTAGTGCAATGGATCACAAAAGTGTTCATGTTAGTCGAGATCCCATAAAATCAGCCTAAAGTAAATTATCATTAATAAAATGATACTTCTATCTCTCAATGATATCTGTCTTTTGATTGAGGGCTTTGGGATAGTCCGGGCTCGGAGGATCAGACTTACCTGGCAGGAATGCTATCTAGAAAGGGAAACGGGAAGGAACGATCCAGAAGATCTTTCCCAACTGAACTTTGATGGTTCAAAAGGATCATAACAAAGAGGGCCAAATTTAAGCACGTGGGTCGAGGTCAGATTCCAAATTTGAGTTCATTTAGATCAATTAAGGAGCATCCAGAGGTACAAGGCTGGGAAGCCATTCAGAGATGGTTGTTTGAAATGCCTGAGAAGAAACGGAGTTCCGAAGATGGAACTCTGAGGTCTGGGGCCCGGTGGCTCGAAGGGCGGCCAAAAGTTTTACAATTTTCAAGTGATCGGGCTCAAGCGGCTGGGATGCTGCGGCGCTTTCACCGTTAGGGACGGCGATCATCAGACGAAAGTCCAGAAGGGGCGGCTTGGCAGGCCGGACCCAACTCTTCGTTCAGACATTGGATCATCATCTTGAGTTTCATGGCGATTGGGGAGGCAGAGCCCAGAGCTTGGAAAGGCAGGTAAGATTTTCCTTTTCGGAATGGCGAAGGAGGGATAGAGTCCCGGATAGCGAATCCTGGCATGGTCGAGGACGTTCAGGGTTCAACGGGGTTCCCCAATGGCAGAAGGAAGCCCGAGATCCGGGAGGTGGAAGGATGCTAGGCATTCACCGCCTGAGAAAATTCCGCGAAGACCACGTGGAATCGCCAAGAGAAATTGATATCGCTGTGATGTCTTGGTGAAGGCATTATGTCATGCCGAAGATGATGGGTCTCGGGGTAGTGTTTTGCTTTCGGTAAGACCTCTCACCAACACTAGGGGGTCTTGCCGACAGACGAGGAAGCCTCGGCAGGAGATGATGGTTTCGGCGAAGGATGGAGATATCGCCGTGATTTCTTGGCGATGCAGAGGGTCCTGCCAATAAAGGGAGCCTTCGGTGAAATATTCAAAGTCGAAGAAAGGTCTCCCCGACCTGGTGATGTCTCTTCGACTTGTTTCGTGCTCACCCAAGGAAAAGGGAGTCGGCGTAAGGTTTTGCCAACGCAAATGTTACGTCGACAGAGTAGCTCGGGGAGAACAAGGTGTGTTCGCCAAGGGGTCTTGCCAAAGGGTGAAGGTCTCAGCGATGAAAAATATTTTTCTGCATAACTCCAAGGGGCTCGTTGTAACATCTCGTCGAAAGTAATATGTCTTGTCGATAAGGGGCGATAACCGAGGACTGGGGAGACGGGGTCCATTCACCATTAGAGAATAGTGGGAGCGCGGAAGACTCCCGGATGTGGAAGTCCTGAGGTACGGGCTCGGGGAATAGGAATGCAGCCCAATATTGTTTAAGATTTTTGAGTTTGCATGCCGGATGGCGAACCGACAAAGGAAACCTGATGGTTCGGGCCCGAAAGACGGGATAGCCGTTTTTGAAATTTGTAGTTTTCGTAAGAGTCCAGGCGGTGAAGGAGGAGTCTGGGCCTGAAAAGGGCGAATGCCCCTATGAAGAACAGCCGCGTGTAGGACAAGTTCCTGATTGATCATGAAAGTGCCATGTTGGGTTTTCTCAAGCTTTAAGACATGGGTTTTGTTCGTTGTGTCATGTTTTATCATTCACGTGTCCTTTTGATGGTTATTGCTCTTTTTAAGCCTTAGATATCATGAAAACATTGTTCGGGAGGGTGAAAGGAAAACCTACCTCAAACACTCGATGCGGGGAGGTGTGGAATCTACTCACAATCGGTCAAGTGACGGCGAGGGCGATGCGCGTGAAGGTCTCGAAGATGGTGGGATCCTCTGGCAAGTTCTTTGATCACTCTCTGCAACACTGTCAAGTGAGAATGACAGGCTTGGACCTTATATTTATACTCCCACCACCATTAATGGTCACAATAAATGTAGGTACGACGAGCAATTGGGTTGGTGGATTTTGAATTTGCGGACGGTGGTGGGAGATTCGTGGTCCGACACTTGGGAAGGCGCAGGACGGCAGCTGTTTGATAAGTTTAGCTTGGAAATCACCGGCGGAAAAGGGGAGGTTGGGGCCCGGAGGGTGAAGCTCCGCCAGAGGTTCGCCATCGAAAACGACGAGACCCCCATAGAACTTCGGAAGCGGAAGTCCGGGGTCTCGGGCCCGGAAGGTCCGAAAGCAGCCGAAACTCTAAAAATTTCACCGAACGGAAGATAGGATGCCGGGACCTGGGATCTGGGAAGACGTCATCCCTCTGTCATCGGGAATAGCGGACACAACAGGGAAACCTAAAGGGGCGGGCCCGGCTGGGCCCAAGGCTGCTGGCAGAGGCAAACTGCCAGAGAGACCCTGTAAAGTGCCAAAACTTGACAAAATTAAAAGGGAGTAGTATGGTCAACTTATGATGAAACTTCGAATGTATGCTGACCTTTCGGGACATCAAAACGGGGCATGCAAAATGAGGCGGCAACAAAAAATGACCCAGCAGGTTGAAAGGAAAAGAGGGTCCCTGTTTCGAACGGGGCGTGTGTGCTGAAGGCACAATAGATTCCTTCATCACTCCTAGTATCAAACTTTCCTATATCTTCATCTCTTTTGATATAACACTTTCTTTCAAAGATCTTGAAATATTTAACAATAGGTTTTTGACCAGTCCATAGCTCAAAAGGAGTCTTACCAATATCACCTTTGATTTGTACCTAGTTAAGTGTGTACATAGTAGTATTCACAGCTTCTCTCTAGTATATATGAGGTACATTTCCGTCCAACATCATGGTTCTAGTAGCATCTAGAACTGTTATGTTCTTCCTTTCCACAACTCCATTTTGTTGAGGGGTCCTCGGTGCAGATAATTGTCTCTTTATTCCATGCTCTTCACAAAAAGAATTAAACTCACCGAAAGTGAATTCACCACCTCTATATGATCTCAGACACTTAATCTTCAGACCTATCTTTGTCTCAACCATAGCCTTAAAGATCTTGAAGTTTTCTAGAGCTTTAGATTTCTCCCTTATGAAAGTAGCCCACATCATCCTTGAATAGTCATCAATAAGTAACATGAAGTATCTGTATCCTTGTAAACGTCTAGTTCTAGCAGGACCACACAAATTAGTATGCACAAGATCCAACAATCCATTTGAATTTTGTTGTTTACTCTGAAATGAAATTCTTGTTTTCTTTCCTAACTAACATTCTTTGCATATTGCATTAGTAGGTTTCATCAACTTAGTAAGATCTCTCACAACCTTAGTGGAACTTATCTTGACAATATTATCAAAGTTAACATGACACATTCTCCTATGCCACAACCAACTTTCATCAATTTGAGCAATCAAACAACTTTTACTAGCAGCACTCAGGTGGAAAATATTACCTTTTTTGTGTACCTGATGCAATCACATTTCCATAATTTCCCAATATTTTTCACTTACCATCTATGAACTGAAGATTGTATCCCTTATCAACCATTTGTCCAACACTCAAAAGATTATGCTTTAAACCTTCAACATACAAGACACCATCAATATTATGCTTACCATCAAGAGAAATGCATCATCTTCCACATATCACACCAGTTGTATTATCACCAAATTTCACAACACCACCATCATACTTTTCCAAACTCACAAACTTACTTTTATCTCCTATCATATGATGAGAACAACCACTGTCAATTACCCATTCATCTTTCTCTTCAACTCGTGCAGCTAGCGCTTTCTCCACATTTCTACAACTAGCAAAATCAGTAGACACAAGATTAATTTCCTTGATAGCAATAAACAAAAATTCATCTTCACTTGCATTTCCTTTGTCAGATTCATCATTTGTCACACCTTCATCAACAGCATAGTAACACTTCTTTTGGAATTTAGGCTTGTTAAATCTTGACTTGTAAACTCTCTCAAGACACCTTGATGCAAAATGACCTATCTTATTGCAAGAGAAACATTTAATAGGAAAATTTCCTTTATACTTACCTTGTCCTCTAGCTTCTCTTTTCACAATCAATGCTTCAAGTTCTTCAAGCTCTCTTTCTTCTTCATCGAGCTGTCTCATTTCATCCTCATACTTAAATGTCTTTCTAGATGAACTTTCACTAGGATCATATCTTTGTTTATCTCTTCCAGAAGTAGTGGCCTTGAATGCAGATTCAACCTTAGGAAGTGCATCACCAAATTCACTCAACTCAAAAGTAGTAAGCTTACCAATCAACATATCTCTGGTATTATTTGTCACAGTTCAGAGCTCTTTAATAGCTCACTAGCCTTGACTTTGTAGGAATCAGGCAAGGATCTAAGCACTTTAGCAACAATCTCAGATTCATCTATCTATCCACCAGCACATCTGATACCACACACAAGTTCATTCACTCTTTTCATGAAAGTAGTAACATTTTCATCATCACCCATTTTCAAATTTTCATATTTCCCTTTCAGACTTTGTAGCTTAGCAATCTTCACATTAGCATCACCTTCATACAAGGTTTCCAACTTTTTCCAGATCTCATAAGCAACCTTCAGATCCATCACATTTGTCATCTCAGTATCAGTCAAAGCATTCAAAAATGCTTCCTTAGCCCTAATATTATACTCAACATCCTTGATCTCAACATAAGTAGTAGGACCATTATGTGGAATAACATATATATTTTTTGTAATGCTCCAATAGGGTTCACCAATGCATCTCAGATGGCACTCCATTTGAGTATTCCAAAAGGAATAATTTTTTCCATCAAATCTAGGACTATCCTTCTTATAAGTCACCATCCCCAATCACTTCAAGCTGTAAAACTTCTTCCAAGGAACCTGCTCTGATACCAATTGTTGGAAACTCAAGGGTAGACAACTGAGAGGGGGGTGAATCAGTTATCACCGAATTTCAAACTTATTCAACTTATTAACCTTATTCTCAAATCTGATCATTAATCATGAAAGCATAAATGAAAAACACATCAGAATCACACATGGCACCAAGATTTTACGTGGAAACCCTATTAGGGGAAAAACCACGGTGGAGGTTAGTCCACAAGATTATACCCTATTAAAAGTATAAGAAAATATGAATGAGGAATGCACATGCATTCAGGCACATTTCCTAGAGCTCACTACTCAAATAAAAATAGGCTTACTACCCAAAGGAAGACACACTATCTTACAGAAAGGTTTTGATTAAATCCATCAGATTTTGAACTGAGAAAAGTAGCATCTGCTAATACCTAATTACAGTTTTGGTTAAGCACACAAACACTTCTTCACTCTTCTTCAATTTTTGCTCTGCCTTTGAATGATCTGTACATTATTTTCACACAGGACTCGCACAATTCACACTTTCACTCTCATTCACACTTCAAAATGATAAAACAATCGCTGTTATATATCCACAACAAGAAATTACATTGCTATAAGTCAGCTTCAACAAAATAATAAAATGAATATAAACAGTCAGCCAAAACAATAAAGATTATTCATACGAATCAACCAAGGTTGGCCACAACATAGTGAAGACAAAAAAAAAATTCCTCAAACATGAACCACTTCAATTAATTACTCCTCAAAGATCCACAACACGCTTCGACACCTAGTTGGCCAAGAACATGAAAAACATGAACACACAAGAGAAAATCTCTGATCGCGAGCACAACGATCAATGTGGACAACACAAATATAGCACAAACTAGAAACATCCTCAAGCATCATGAAACACCATAGAAGCATATGCAACAATTGAACTTACTGAAATCACATGATCTTCATTCAGGAACACAAACTGAAGTAACATAAAAACTGTCAGAATACAAATCTTCATTACTTGATCAAATCTTCATGTGGATCTCTGAAACTTGACGTGGATAAAATAGATATACTAAAAAAGAAACCCTTTAGTCCACAACCTCTGAATAGCAATGTACTGAACACACCGAGAAACTGAACTTTACTTCACCACTGACAACCTGTAGCACTTCTTATAACAATTTTCTCAATATCCTCGACATATACAACTTCTAATGCAACAATGCTAATAGTGTTGACATCAATGACAACCACATATCAACAACACACCACAACATCCAACACTTCAAATAGAATTAAATTGACAGGATAATTTGTAAGATGGTAGTCCTCAAAACGAGTTTTCCAACAAATATAATTTTAATATATTTTTATTTTATTATGTATTTATTTTCTAATTTTTATTGAACATAGGTTTTCCACCAAACATTGAGTTTTTTTTCCTAAACATGTGGAAAACAATAAAATATTGAAAAAAATCCAAAAAATATTTGTGCATTAGGTATTTATGTCATTGTTTCAGCAAAAAAAAAGAATTTTGATATATACAAAACAAGTTATGTGATACAACATACACCTATGTCCAAATTATAATTACCCTGACTTCAAAAATATTAGAAATGAAGCATCTACCAAAAAATTATGAAAAAATATCCATCCACTAGATATTGGTGTTACAAATATATTTTTTTAAAAATAAAATTTTATCCTTTCTAGAAAAAAAGTTATGTGCTACAACATAATGTCACTTTTCAAAAATGTTTTTGAAAAGGAAAAAACAAGTTTTATAGAGACCTAAAACCACAAAGTTAAAAACTACAAAGATAGAGCATAAAAAGTTCGAACAAATAGATAGCTGTCCCAAAAAGGAAACGACAGCACAAAGAGACAACATGGTCCAGAAAAAAGGACTGCCAAAAAACCAGAAACAACCACCGCAACATTATTCCAAGGTGTTCATCAACTCCTCGGCTTCCTTTTCAACTTCATTCATATCCTGTAACCCCTGCTTGAGGATTTGAACCGTGTGTGGAGAAGCAGGGGCCTGGGTGCGAGTCGAAATCCCTTCAGCAACAGATCTGCTACAACCTCTATCTGCATCCAAGTCCACGACCAGCGAGCCCTTTTGATTTTTTTCTAACTTTTCCACCATAGCATTGATGATAATGGCATTGTGCCTGGCAATTTTGTAATTATTCGCCACAGTGGCCCTGATATTTTGGCCAATCTTGGACATATTGCACTCGAGCCTAGTCAATCTTTCCTCCTGCGACTGCTGTCTTTTCCCCGGTAAGGGGGTGTCCTGTCCCTCATTCTCATTACAACTCCAGCTAATCTTCTGCTCCAATTCCATGACTCTGTTGTTGAGATCTTTATTACAGCCTTTCAAGTCACAAACTTCCTTCTGGGTCCACTTAAGAATAGTGAAAAGGCCATCCGTACTTTTTTCCACCACATTCATTATGTCCTCAGGCCTGAGGTTATTCAGGGCAGAATTAATTTCACCCTGATTAGGGGAATCTTTAGGGGCATTCACAAATCTTCCAGACGCAGGGGCACTAGGGGCTGACTCTTTACTGACCATAGGTTTATCAAAAAGAATTTCCATAGAATTCCCCAAGTACGAGACTAATTTCGTAACCGAGGTACCTTTAAAACTAGAGACCAAACCCGAGGTAGGGCAACTAGGAGATGACTGGGGATTAAAACAAGAGGGCGAAGCAAAACCTGGGATAGGGAAATCATGCGAAGGCTGCAGATTAGGACAAGAAGGCAGAGCATAATCCATAAGGGCATTCCAACAAGAAAGGGACTGGGGAGCAGTGGTTTTAGACCCAACAAGGGAAAAAGCAGGAGGGGCCAGGGGATCGTTTTCCCTGCTACTTTCCGTATCCTCATCATCCAAATCCCCAACATCAACAATTTTAGGCAAAGCAGGTAAATTTTGATAATGCTCATAGATGAGCCTGACAAGACCAGGGTGAATAATAGAAATCCTCCTAGGGTTTCTTTCAACTTCATCAAGGCAGTTCTTCAGAGAAGAGAATAAGTAAAAAGGAAAATAGATATGAACCTTGTGATGGAAGTGGTTCAAAATGGCAAAGTGATAACCATACGCCCTGGTGAAGCGCCCGTCAACCGTGATATACTCCATAATGACTCTTAAAACTTTCCTCCAGATTGATTTAATGGACTCCACATCAAAATAGCTATTGGCGACCTTAACCAGCTACGTAAGAAAATACATAATTTATTTTAAAATAAAAATAAATAGAAATATATTTAGAATCTACACATAAATTGACACAAATCACTAGTTCACATCATCTTCAAATTCTTAATGGTTTAGCTACTATAGTTCTCAAAAGTGGAGATTTAGTTAAAAATGTTGATTTCAATCTCCTACTTTGACCAAAAGGTGTGACTCATTATTATAGGATTTTCCATTTGCATGTTTATGTGATTTGTCAAAGTCTAATTTCCTACTTGATAAATTAGCATATTTTTCTCAAATCTTATTTACACATATTATTTTCAAAGTTTGTTTCCTACTTAAGGAATTGATGTAAGTATTTCTATTTTAGAAATTAGTTTTTTGTTGAAAAACCCTAAAAACTCACTTCTTGTTGTACAACACTTTTTCTACTATACATAGTTGATGACTTATATTAAAGGTTGTTGGGATTTACCACTAGGAATGAGGAATTAAATTATCAATTAAATACATATTTCAAATAACAAAATAGAGAAATGGAAATTACACAGAGGTGAGACAACAAAAATTTAACATGGTTCACCCTTTTCTGGGCTACATCCACAAACAACAACCATCCAAATTTTATTAAAACATCCATCCAAAAATAATTACATAAGCCTACAGAAAACTTGTTGCAATGTGCAACATAAAATGTACATGATTTTCATTGTTCAAATTTCCCATGCATTGTGCTACGTGTTACCACTAAACTATGACTTCCACCTTCATCCGTGCACTATTCATTATTCACTCTTCACATATTTCCTTTGTTGTGAGCATCAAACACTTTATGCCATGACTTTCCACCTTCAATTCGTGTGACCATTATTAATTCAATCCGTAGAAAGAACTTTTAATTATTTTGGGCAATTTATTAACTATTTCATAACAAAATTTTAATAGGAATTTCCAACAAATTCTTTATTAAAAATATATGCATTTTTTGCTTCGAGGAAACTGCACCAGGAAAAGTGACTAAAATGTTAACACCAAAGGTTGATCAGGATCCATAGACCAACAAAGGTAACCTCATTTTCTTGAGGGATTTTCACCATTATAATTGTTGTGATTTGATAAAGAAAATCCATTTGCCAACAATTTTCTAGCAGCAACTCTATTGGGGAGGAAAATGACACATTTTCATTTTTTAGATATTTGAAGGTACTTCTCCCAAAATAGAGGTTAGTGACTCTATAAGGAAAACCTAATGGAACTAATGGATACCATGAATTAAATTATGTTATAATAAGGTAAACACTGTCTTCATTTTCCATAGTTGTATCATGGTACTAATTATACCTAAGCCATGAGGAACTTGCTTTGGCCCTTTGGCTTTGACTCAATATACAACCTTGTCTTCAAGATCAAGGAAACATTTCACAAATTTTATAGGGGAAATTCACAAGATGAAAATAATCACATCAAACGTTTACTCTCGCTTGTGGGATTTTAGGAGTTAATGAAAAAAATATATTCATAAGGTTATTTATTAAAACCCTTGTTGGTCGAAATGTTAATTGGTTTCAACATTTAAAAGAAGGATGGATCAAAAATTGGGATAACCTTAAAAATAAATTCTTGGAAAGTAATAAATAGAGATTTTTTGATGAAGGGCTACTCCACCCAACACTCACATATGACACAAAAACATAGATTCACATAGAAACTGTCAAGAAGGAAAACAAGCCACTTTCTAATCCTTCAATAAAATGAAATGCAAAATGTAGAAAAGTGCAATGCTACAACCACATGGGCTTATCTCACTACAAAGAGATTCAACTCTATTAGAAAACTCTACAAGCTAGAGCCACAATCTACACTAATGCAGATCCATCCTCTGTAACCTCACTTCACCTCTTTATTTGATACCAATAACACTCCTCTCTTTCTCCACCACCTTTGAATATTTTGGAAAGTTTAACTCCCCCCTCTTGTGTGTTCAAAGATCCAACTATCCATTTTATCACCCTATTAAATTTTGTAACACAACTTTTGAGAGCTATAAATTTTGAACCAGACATTGGATTGATGAACTATTTGAACCATTGGAAAGCTTATGTAAAAAAATGAACTTGCACCAAAGTTATTATTTAAATAATTTTGGGTTTTGGCCAATTTTTGGGCCTATTTAGGGCCTCTAAGTGCCTCAAAATTAACTTTGAAGAATTGACAAGGGGTTCAAAAAACAAAAACCTTAATATATCACAAACTATAAATGATATCGAGATGGTTCCTTCATCAATAACTTAATTTTACAATTGTGGAGTTGTGTAAGATTTCATGTACATGTATGCACAAATTCCAACTTACTAAAAATAGAAGTCCTACTATCACTAAACCTAACAAAAATTAAAATAAACAATTTTTTTGGGTGATGCAAGATTGCTCCTACCCTGGATTCTCCTGCATCATTTTCGGATTGTGATTGATGTTACACATGGTGACATTGAAGTAGATCAAGATTCTAATTCCTATGATGAAGATTGGTTTTTTGGGTATGGTGTATTATTTCTAAAACATATGCATTTTAAAGGCTTCAAATCCCTCATCATGAAAGAATATAAGAAAATTGGATTATGGAAACTTCATAGATATAGCTCCTTGGTATACATAGGTTTTTACTTATTTTATGCTATTAATGGTTTCAAATAATTCTCAATGAAGAAATTGAGGTAGGGGTCTCCTACCATGTACATAGGTTACCTAGGATTTTTTTCATTTTTATTTCAATTTTGGTGTGTTTGTACTTTCTCATTCATTTTTTTGTTTATGTTGGTTTATCCCCTATTCATTGCTCTATAATGTTAAATATTTAATCTATGTCCAATAAAAAATACACTGGCCTTTTGCTAGATATTTTAGGTCCCTACTATTTCTACAAGGTCCTTGTCACCAATAAGAGCCAACTATTATCCATATTTTTGACATTATAAAATTTTGAACTTTTGCATTCATTAAATTAACACGTCATTTAGTTTTAATCCCACAAATTATGTTAGAGTCCCAAGTTTACACAAAATATTTTTTTCACCTCTATATAATTAAATTAAAAACATTAATATCTACACCATGAATTCTTGTTCATAATTTTTCCCTTTAAAGAATCAAGTTACTTATCAAAGTTAGAGTCATCAATAAGTTGGTCATAGATGTAAATGGTTTGTAAAAAAAATTGAAAGTGTCAAAATATGGTTTAATTTGACTCACAACTTCCCCATTTAACTAATTTATGTGAAATAAATCAAATGATTAAATGATCTAAGTGACATAATTTTGGGTTTTCAATGTAGTTTACATTTTCATAAAGTCACAAAATAACTCAAAAGGTTGATAGAACGTTACAACTAGCTCTCCTTGATTTTTGAAATGCTAATTTAAAAATATAAGATTAGGTGTAGGTATAATGGGTTCACAAGAGGAGTTCACAAACATTTTAAGGTTTGACATATAGTTGCAAGTAAGTTGTACTATGTGATTTTATTAAATCTGTCAAATTCTGATTATTTAATTAACTAAATCATTTAATTGGTAAATTTCTAAAGTAATTCAAAATAGGTAAGATTTAAATTTCTTCAAAAAATTTATATACTTTATAATTTTGGAGTTATTAAATTTTGTAATTTCAATTAAAATTTGTTCAATTTTAAAATTACAAAGTAAAGTTCAATGTAAAATTACATATTTTACAAGTGGAATTTCCACTTATCAAAGAATATTAAGGGAAAAGTGGAACTTCAAATAAATTAGGAAAGTTTGAACTACCTTGACTTCCTTACATTGTGTAAGGATGGGTAGGTTTTTACATGAAAGGTACACATAGGAGTAAAATATCTCCAAAATATTTTTACATTTCCACTTACATTTGGTCTTAGGAATGCCATGATTGTGAAGCATACATGCAAACTATTGAAATAGAGAAGATATAAACTATTTGACATAGTACTCTAAAGAATTGTGGCCCCATGATTGTTATGGTGGAAGAAATGAGTAAAATTGATTTTTTAAGATGTTTTAGTGACTCTAAATCAAACATAATTGGTAGTAATCCCATGCTTCTCTTGCTTGCGCTAAAATTGGTATTGTTGGAATTTTGCATAGAAAAGAATTTTACTTGAACAAATATCTAATAGCTAATCATAAAATAGTAATTTGAATATTCAATATATGAGACTATATTAGATTTTATTATTCAATGGAAGAAAATATATTCAATACATAGCCTCAAAATTCTAAATCTAATGAGGATGATGAAGCGGAAAAAAATAAATAATGTGGTATTGTTTTAACAATGTTTCCAAATCTAAGAGAATAAGGAAAAAATTTAAATCCCATGAAAGAAGGAAATTGTAACGCCCCGCCAGGGAACTCAAAGAACAACACATAAAGCAACAAAAAGACCGAACAATTTTTTTTAAAAGACATTCATTTACAACAAGAGTTACAAAAGTAGCATAGAAATATATACACATACATTCACATGGTTCCGTGACAATGCTACTTTACAATTACAAGTAAGAACATCACATCATCTAACCAATGACTTAAAATATAATAATAGAACATAGCAATAATGAATGATCTAATCATATAATCATAATGTAGTCAAGTTATATATTCAAGTTACATCAAGTGAGAATATAACAAATCTCGTATCAACATAATATCATTACAATAAGTTCACTCTTACACATCAAGAGTGTATACAATATAGATGAAGAACATATCAGATTTGACAACCTCGTTCATGAGCACGCTCAGTGTCCAACATCATGAACATTGTAAAGCCAGGAACCTGTCACAAGAACAATATCATCCTCGCACCACAACACCTGCATGGGGACACAATGGAGGATATAGCATGTTCCTCCCAACCACATGGTAACCTAAGGTCCACTCCCTCCGTGCTAGGAGATAATATTAGGTCCACAAAGGTAACAAGAAAGAAGACAAAACATAACATTTACATGGCCTGACATGCATATCATGACATAACAATATCTAAACCACATAAAGACAAACAATGCTCCCAAAGACAACAATATAAACAAGGGTAACTCTACACAAGAGACCACATATCATGCATTAGGAAAAGAGTGTCATCACATAGTTTATTATAGGTTACCTTGGTGAATCTTTCTAGATTACCGACCCTCATATCGAGTTACCCTGGAAATCTCTACCGATTCCCGGCCCTTAAACAAACTCATGTTGAATCAAACTACCTTTCAAGAAGACAAGGCAGACGATCATGCCATTCTAGGCCATATCAACCTACCCTTAATCTTTACAAGCACTAAGGTATAAGGAGATGCATACAAATTATTTGAATTAATTAGTGAACACTACCCAACCCCTAGTACATTTAATTAGGTTTTCACTGAATTACAAACTCCTGATAGGTTACCGTGGCTACCTCTTAGGGTCTCGACCCCTATCGAAAGCCACTCTTCCCAATAATATAACTCATTTCACAAATCAAGCCAAAGACAACCATCATGCACAATAAATAAAACCAAGAATGAGCACATCTCATCATGACTTAAACATTTTACTTCCAATCACCACATAGGTATCAAATACAACGTGCATGGCTAGTCTCACAATAAACTATATCAATGAACTTCATGACTCAAATAGATTAAACAATTCATTCAAAGGGTTTCCCTAGCCTCTAGAAAAGTAAAAATTTCATATCAGAAACCAAATGATCTTTCACTTTGATAATTTTTAACAATAAATCCCACAAAAGCTTTCTTTGACACTAATCAAAAACTAAAAGAATAGTTCAAAGTGTTAGCTTGTTAATTCACAATTTATATACCATATTCATTTAAAAACCAAATCTTAAATATTATCTCTTCATTCATAAAGATAACATGGCCACTCTATTCAAATAAAAGAAAACTTAGTATAAATAGAATCATTCAAATTCATTTAAGCATTTATATTACATATAAATGTTTATTTGTTCCAAAAGATACTAGATCTAAATTTTAATATTCTTTTAAACTAAATAACCAAAAATTACTTTATTTAACCGAACTTAAAGCAGACCAATTAAATTCAAAGTTTTCTATTATATTTATATATATATATATATAAAAGGTATTTGAACACATTTACTAATATAATACTATTCCCCAAACCTAATTTGAATACAGTAAGGTACGAAGAATCAGAAATAATTGAACATTATAACTGTAGGTCTACACGTATGTATATATATATAAACATACTTAACACGAGTAAGAGGCCGATTAATATTTAAACAGAAGTAGCCTACAGTGATTAAATGGAAAGTAGGTATCTGTAGTTAGTAAAAGATTAGACAAATGTATGGCGAATAGTATTTATGACTTAACACTAAACAATAGTGCTTATCAACCTCTCCTCCCATATACATAACAAAACTCCAGTTTAGTCTACTGTACTTGCTAATACCAACAAGACTTAGATCATATTAATTGGTCTTAACAAACAATCAACATCAGAGGTTGCGCCAATGGAGGTTAAAAAGATTATGCCTATGGAAGAGAGTTACACTATAACAAATGGTTGCAGCGAATGAATTCTATAAGGCATGATATTTGTAACTCCTTTGACCACAATATTTTGATCATAGGTATTCACATTTACTCGTTTCAAATCTCACCTATTCAAATTTAAAAGTCTTTCATATTATTATGTTCACGGAGAAACTGATAAAGAATATATTCAAATCTACAGTTCGAGAAATCTACAGTTCGAGAGAGAGAGAGTAGATGCGTTGCATGTTAAGACAACACCTAAAAGAAAATTCGATCAGATTAACACCTAAAAGAAAATTCGATCAGATTAACACATTTAGCTATGGTTTTAATAAAAGATGAAACAGGACTGATATCATCAAATCTAAAATTTCTCAACCTATCTTAATGATGGATCACTGAGTGTGATCCAAAACATTGATGAAAAAAGACTATCACACAATCAAATCCGAAAACAATTAGATTTAAAATCTAAAATTTCTCAACCTACAAGGACCTACTGTGGTGGCGACCATGAAGAATATAGATAACAAAATTCCCCATCCGACCTGTAGCAATGTATAAGACTAAAGAGGCATAGAACACTACGTTGGCGACTCAGGTGAAACTAATTTAAAAAAAAATAACATTCAGAAATTTTATCTTTAGATTTAAAATCAGATAGAAAAGAAAAGAACCTGTTAAATCTCGCTTGAACAATCAAAGATTCGAAGAAGAAGAATTTTGGATTTTCAATTAACTTTGAATATCGCGATCTTCAGACCCAATCCAAAATCAAATCACAAAAATCCTCCCAAATTCTTTTTCACAGAGCTTTCGAAAACAAAAATACAGTAAAAAAACAAGAAGCTTCTCAGAAAAACTGTTGTGAATGATATTTGCATAACCAAAAGCTTTTAATGCATTTACAATTGACTCAAAGTCACAAGACTTAACTGAGCATGCAATCAAGATTGATCAATTAGTTCCAACTTAAACAATTTACTCAAGATCACAATTTCTAACTCCAAATCAATATTCTAACTCAAAGTCAAGATTTTAGATATTTGTTTATGATCTGTTGAATACAAGCCCTTTCAAAATATCCACTTTTCATATATTTTAAGTTTGCACATTAAAATTAACAATTACATTTAGAATAAACATCTTGTTTAATTTAATTTAATAAATCAAACCATATAGACATATTCGATTTAATTTAACATTTAAATAAAATCACATTAAATCAAATAAATTACTTAATTAACCATTTAACTAAATTAATTAATTCCCAAACAAGACAACATAACAGACTTAACAACAACTCAATGATGGGTGACAACACAGATAATAGTCTCATAAAGGAACGATGGCCAAAGAGGGACCTAACATATCTCTGATACAACATGTTTCCATTGGGCCAGGGTACACTTAGACCTGACAAAGCAAGTGAAGCCAATGCCTGGTACCTGCAAACTACATAAAACAACATTGTCAAACATATCCGCATAAACCGACAATCACACTGTGAAAGAGAGTTGCAGTGTAGCAGGGTACTCACGAGTGAGTAATGCTACATTATCTCCTTCAACAAGACTAACATACAATTACTATATTATAAACAACATCAGATACATCATATAACCATAGCACACATAATGTTCATCTTAATTTCACCACACAACATAATCAAATGATCAACAATGTATCTAATGTATCATCAACACAATATAAAACCAACATAGTATCAGTGCCATAACTAAAGTAAAGTAACATAGTATCAAAACAACTAAAACAACCACCAACAGAACAAAAAAAAAACTAAAAAAAAGTGCAACATTTGGAGGGACACTACAGAAATGATGTGTACTCAATTATTGTATCCTACCTAAGTAATAAAAATAAATCACCTAAATAATTAAAAATAAATTATCTAAGTAAACTTAATATAAAAATATGTAATTAAACAATTACACGCACCTTGTCTTAAGAGAAATATGAAATATGAAATGGATTATGTCAGATAGACATAATCATGTATTCATGTACAATGATGATGCCCCTCAAAAGATGAGGAAAAGCACATAGGAAAAAACTCCTCCCCAAAAGAGGATTAAAAATGATGAATAAATCTATAATTTTCTTTTGTACCTTGATGTTGATGTTGAACTATGACTAAAAAAAATCCATATGAGAAAGTACCATTATGATTCAAGAATATTAACCATAATAGATGACTCTCAATTTGAGGTGTTATTTTATGTGAACCATATGCAATATTTAGTATCATTTACCATAGGTTCCCAATTAGAGATGTGAACCAATGTGAATCAAGATGTGTCAAGTCATAAGTAAGATTTGGAAAAGATAGAACTAGAGGATCCAAATGCAACTCAATGTGATATTTAATCAAGATGGAGGTAGGATCATATTTAATTTCATTAAAATAAATTCTCATCCCTTATTATGTATTATTTTTGTAGAAACACTAGAAGTCGATGGATGAAGCCACCTAGGATGAAATTTTATTGTAGTCCATGATTACAAAATCCCATGTGTAAGACACCTAAAAGACAAGTACCTGATATGATAAATTGAGTGTATTTTTTTATAAATACCCCCCTAAATAACTTAATTTCAGACCTCCACAATAAATTATGATGATGACACTTTACACTTAGTGTGATTATAGTTTCCACTTTCCAAATTAGCAAAGTGGTATTGGTTTTAGTGTGTTATAAATGTCCAAAATAGGCCATTGAGATAAAACTACAATTATTGATACAAAATAGACTAGATCAAACTACATCAATTAGAATTAAATGGAAAATTATGCACTTCCAAAAAATTGCACCCTAAAATGATATTATATGAGCTCGAGATAAGCCCCAAAGATTCTCAAAATAAGAACTATTGAGAATCACTTGTGAGAATCTATAATCTTTATAAAAACTAGATATCAATATTAAGAACCATCTGCACCACTAGTACTCTCTTGAAAAATTAGCCCTTATAAAAAAATCTTGAAAAAAGGAGAAAAACTAAGAAAGAATGGATCCTTTACACTTCAAGTACCAATATCAAAACTCCATTAAAGAGGGGTTAGTTTTAGAGGGAAGAAGAGGATGATTTAGTGATTATATTAGCAAAGAATATTCTAGGATTTTCTAGTTTTTTTCTTCATGTTGGAATATTCTAAAAACTACCTTTCATTTGACAAAAACTTACTTTAATATTTGAAAAATTCCTAAGAAAACATAATAACCACTAATCCTTAGTAGGAAGTGAAAGAGTTGAATTTAGCTACTCTAGCTTATATAGAGGAAGACACCATTTGTGTTGGTGGTGCTCTGGTGATGTAGTGGCCATAGAATGGTGAATGTTTCTAGCCATTAGTAGCTTATGCAAGTTGCACAATATATATAACATGTAGGGTAATTTTTTTTATTTCTATAAATTTGTACTATTTATAGACTATATGGTCCACTATGTGATAAAGGGAAATTTTTTGCCTCAAATTATCCCATCATTGATCCAAGGAAAAATTTGTTTGGAAATGAGGTTTTTGGGTCTTCTGAACATATTATAGGGCTTGCTCAATCTCAAAAACCTTAGAAACAACTTGTATGGTAGATTCAATTACCAAACCCTTATTTGTAAGCAAGCTTGTTGATCTTTGATTTTAGTGAAACAAAAGTCAATATTGACTTTCTCAAGCCTTCTAAATGTTATGCTAAGATCATAGTTATTTCATCAAGCTCTAAATTTACTTGCAATAAAAATCACAAAGAGAGTCCCCTCATAATCTAATATAATTATTCTAAAAAAGCATTGAAATAGACTAAATTTAGGACAGATCATGGTGTTGATACCATATTAAAATTGTATATAATCACATAACTAGAATTTGAATATTTAAAACATAAGACTAATATCATAATTGCTTATTTAATGGAAATAAAGTGCTACAATATATATCCTCAAACTCCAAATTTTGTGAGGATGAGCAAAAGGTAGAAAACTAAAAAGTAATGGATTATTTTAACTAAAATTACAAATATGAGAGGATAAGGAAATAAATAGAATCCCATGAAAGAATTGTTAGAGTAATCATGCATTAGCTAAAAATTAATTAATGTTTAATTAATTATAATGCTAATTTATTTATTCTCATGCACTTTAGCTAAACTTAAGAGTGCATTTTTTGTTATCTAGAGAGATAATATTAGATCATTTTATCTCATCACACAGGATGACGACACTTGTCATGATATAATCCCTTTATCATTTAGGGTTTCTCTTATAAAACACTTCCTCTCTTTTTATTATTTCATTTTTTTTAATATTTTCTTGTTGAAGAATAACAAATCATTATTTTTTTGAACTCGTGTGTAGAAGGTGTTTGTGTCCATTGTTTGATCTTGTGTCTCATGTTATTCACAATTTTAGCATGGTATTAGAGTGTGGATTCAATGAACCCCTTCTCTAATTTTGAGTGTTTTTTCTCAACTAGGGTTATAGGAGCAAATCTGGAATCTTCATTTCTTTTTTGCATTTTTGGAGGTGGGAAATTTTTTGGTGCATTTTGGTACAAAAAGGACCTCACCATTGCATTGAGGAGGCCAATTCATTGAATTTTGATTATAAATTTTCCCAATTTTAGCGTTGGGAGCTTCTGAGGAAAACCTTTTTAATATGAGCATTTGTATGGCCCTTGTCAGTCCATACCGTACAAACAAAAAGAAAAAAGAAAAAATAAAAATAATAATAAATTTTTAAAAAGCACAAAATTCTAGTTTTAGCGCTGAGTTGGGCACCACACCACTAGGGGATACACCCTCCCAAGTGCAGTGCCACCCATTTCAAACCTCGTCACCATCATGAAGACCCCCACAGGCTCCACACATAGGTTCTCCACCTAGGACATCATTTGCATCCCTAGTTCTCCTATAGTTATGTGAGTGACTAGGGACTTGTGCCTTAGCCCCCAACCCCAAGTGGTCAGTTTCCCATGTGACTAGGGCCTTAATTATTATCCATATGTGTGTATTATAGGGCATATTGGGCAATTTTTTATGAAATTAGGTATAACTTGGACAAGTTAGTTTCAGGCCCGTTCTTGTGGTGCAGTCAAATTTCCCTAATTTTTCCTCAAAAATTTCTTATAGGGTGGTGAATTCAAATCTACCTCTTTGTGCTTCTGGGGTCATAACTTGGGCATACAGACTCTATTTTTGTAAATGAATAGGAATTGGAAAAGTTTTTCAGTTCTCTACACAACCATATAGTTCATTTTTCTAGAAAATTCACCAGTCACATAGAGATTTATCTAATGTGATTTTTTCTTTTCTAAATAATCTTTCTCTCAAATTTGTATTAGGGTTTATTTTTTCTTGTTGTGGGGGGTATATTTCTCACTTTCAGTATCTATATACATCAAAGAATAGAAAATATTTCACACACATTGCTTTGAAAACCTCAACCATCATGGTGGATACTTCTTCATGTGAATGTCTTATGCCACACAACTATAATTTTTGAAAAGCTCATATGACCATATTTCCCGTGTCAAAGGGTTTATGGTCAACTTTGGATGAAGTACAACCAATGTTGACTCATCAATTTCACATACTTTAGTATCATTGGAACAAGATGGATGAGGCTATGTGACTAATTTAAATAAAGGTTTCATATAGTCTCTTATTTCGTATTGAGTCTTGCACCTCTCCCAAGGATATGTGGATGAATTTCAATAATATTTTTGGAACCATCAACAAGTTTAGATCTCTATAGATTGAGGTGAAATTGACATCACTTGCACCTAATTATTTCCCCTCCATAAAGGAATTCTTGTAGAAGTTTAAGTCACTGAGATCTCTTTTTGCATGGTTGTAGAAAGAATAAGGCCGACAAAGAATGTGTTTTCCTAATTATTTCTAAGCTTAGAGGGTCATTTCAGGCCTTCTCTTCTACTTTCTACTCTACTATGTGTTTTGTGGTCTCACAACATGCCCCAAGACTAAAAAGACTTGGGGACCTAAGTGAAAAAATATAACTCTTATGGCAGGAGCTAGCTAATTGGAAGATCACTGAAAGTGAAGAAAGGAAGAGAAATCTTTGAGGTTTAAAGTGAAAGGCTCTGGTCCGGTAAGCACGAGTCCAGTAAGAAGGAGTCTAGTACAATGGAGTTCCGGTATAACCGAGGTCCAGGAAAGTAAGTTGGTAAAGTTGAATACTGGGTATCAGGTTGTAATGTGAAATGAAATGTTAAAACTTTAAATTTATCTAATGATCCCAGTGATCTGGTATATGTACAAGGATTCACGATATGCTTTTTTGAAAGACGTGTTAATTATGAAATTTTTGTACTAACATTTGAATAATGGTTTTATTTACATGAGATGTTATAATATGTTGTTTTTTTTTAGAAAGGGGATTTAATATATGGAATTTGTGATTGCACGAGATATCGATTGTGATGCAAAGCTCGGGTATGGACGGTCAGGAAAATTGTATTTGCGAACAAACTTGATGTTATTACCAGGTTCGATGATTCACTTAAGGAGCTCATGCTAGAACAAGGTTCGTTGCAAAGATGTGCCAATTACCAAAATATCGGGATGCTGGAGTTCAAGCATGTAGTAATAAAGTGTATCTATTATGGGAGTAATTTATTCATGGAAAGTTCAAATCGAGGAACCTGAGATATAGGAGTTTGACTTCCACCTGATCACTCCGTTATAATGGGAAGCTCCTATATACATTTGTTTGGATAGGTTTGTTCGATTTCAGAAGGAATTCTGACAAAGATGAAAAAGTAGAACCCAAAAAGCTTCAATGAGTAATTGGAGTTGACTTCCTTTGCTTCAATTGCAATTATCCTATTGGTCACAATATTCCACGTGCCTTGATGAGATTGGTCCCTTAGATTTCCTCTCATGTAGTTGTTTTATCCTATTTGAGCCTTGTGTTCTATAAAAGGCCAAAGGATGCTTCATTTTTATTTTGAGTTTAGAATTTGTGGATATTGGAGGAGCATAATTTTTTTTAAGTTTTGTTTTTTTTTCCTGTTTTCTGAACCATTCTGGAGTAAAACTTTGTATACATTAGTGTCTCGGAGCTTTATGGATAGCTACCTATCTAAATTATCTTACCACAACTGGGTTTTGCTCAGTTTTGTTGGGAACAAGACTGTATGTTGCGTCATTTAAGGGTGCATACAGAACCTACTCGGTGTCCATAAATGAAACCCTCTCTTTAAAAGCTTGCACCGTTTTATACATAGCTATGAAGCAATCTGGTGAAATATAAAGCGGTTTGCTCTATTTTGATTAATTCTTTGGGGCATCCATGGAGAATAACTAAGAGAAACTTTTATTTTTCAGTATTTTTTATACTTTTTTTTAGAATAGATGTTTAATATTTTTGAAAATGTTCCAAAAAATATAAATGAATGGAAATAAATTTGTTGAAAATCTTTTATTTTCCATGAAGTTTTTGAATGCTTAATGCTAAATCTACTTAAGTGATAGCAAGGAATTTATGATGTTTCATGAAATATTATGTCAAATATTTTGGTTTCATGATATTCAAGTTTATAAATTCAATTTGAAATGTTATCTAAAATGTTCAAAGAATAACCATAGTCCCCCTTGAGATTAAAACAACAAATGTCACATCATTACCTGAGAGTGACCCTAGTGCAACCATGACCTGGTTATCAGAGACTTGGGATTGAACGAAAGCCAATCTTTGTCTTGTAAATGCAAAATTTCCCCTTAAGTTGTCTTTGTTCCATATCTTTCAAGAAGGATAGGCTCTTCGCGGTCTTGTCTATGGAGATTTTATTCGAACTGTTTAGTGTGAGTAAAATTGTCGTCAACAGGAACTAGCACTAGAAGGAGGTCGGGCTTCGATACATCTCTCTTATTTCTTTGATATTTTAGGTTTCATCCTTTGGAATTGGAGAATTATGCTTTGAAATGTTATTCCTAAATTTGGAAAGAAGCTTGTAAATGAGAAATTGAATGCAAGCTAGTTTTCATTATGGAAGTTGGAAAAATTTGTAAAATCTTTAATCAGAAACTGCATCCTTTGATTTTTTGTAGGGTCATGATACAGCGGTCATGATGAACTAATTAAATTTTTTTAACTAAGGTAAGTTTGGCTGGTGGAACATTCCATTAACAAAGAAGTTTTAAGCGCTAAAGACAGAGTTATTGAGAAAATGTTTCTGCCTAGTGGAGACAAAAATATTAAAAAATTAATAATAAGAAAAGCCCCAAGCAGGTTAGAAAGTGCGATTATTTAAAGAAAATTCTAATGCTTTGCAGGGGAATATGCAAGAATGTCTAGATTCAGAGATATTTCATCACAACCGAGGAAAAGACATGGATGAATCATCATTCCTTGTATACGTGGAAAACATAGATAACGAGATAGGGTGGGAAAATCAAGCAGGAAACACGCGTATTGTGCTTCAAGATGAGAATTCATTAGCTATAAAAAGAAATTTTCCTAATTTTTTACAAGATACAAAATATCAAGTTTTTACTTTTTCTCTTTCTGATAGCAATATAAATAGTGATATATCTTGGTCTAACAAAATGCAAAGTGAAGACAGGGCCGAAGATATGAAAATTTTCAGAAGAGAAGGAAACAAAGAAATGAATGCAACCGTTCATGGAAATGGACCAGGGCTGGGAGAAGGTACAATATTGTCGCATCAGATGAAATGTGTGCAACCGGTCTCTAATGAGATCATTTTCATACATTTGAGCCAGATTTTGGGTAAGTACACCTTTGGATTTATGATGTTTAAACGCATAAAATTTAAGATATTCCATTATTACAGTAGAATATTAAATTTTTTGATAAGAGAATATAAAGACAAATCTGATGTAATTCGTAGTAAATATGTAGAGGAAATAGACATAGAAATTGAAATAAATTGCTTCATTAGAGTTAATCTTTTGTGATATTAGAGTTAGGGTTAGTTTAGTTTTAGTTTTTTTTTTTATGGGTTTTTCTTTGTGTTTGTTTTGATTTTCTTGTTTTGTTTTGTCTTGTTCTTCTTTTGCTTGGCCTCTGCATTAGCAAATTCTACTTAAATTTATCTTATGCATGAGAGTGAAATTCAAACATTTTGCAAAACTGAACTAGAAATGAAATAATAAAGCCATGCACAGTAAAACACGTTTTTAAAAAAAAGATACCAATATATATATGTGTGTGTGTGTGTGTGTTTGTGTGTATGATGTATATACATTAGATATCAAAATCCTCATTCAAAAAATC
This sequence comes from Sequoia sempervirens, assembly GCA_007258455.2. Lineage (NCBI taxonomy): Eukaryota > Viridiplantae > Streptophyta > Pinopsida > Cupressales > Cupressaceae > Sequoia > Sequoia sempervirens. Next base: position 51,226 of record VDFB02283347.1, read on the forward strand.
ACAAAAGGATTAAAAAAGAAAAGCGAGCAAAGTTGCGAATGATAGTAGCCATTCAGTTGATTTGGGACGCCTCTTCTATCAGGGCTAAATACCCTATGTAGGCAAGTTCCTAGTGAGTTTCAAAGTATTGGATATGGAGATCAGTGAGAAAGGGCCGAAGTGGAACCACTTCCCCTTGTTCCAGGAACCGAGGGATATCATCCATGGAGGGAATCCCGATGGTCAGATATGCAACAACTAAGATGGTATATAGATTCTCTAAGAATTCAGGCTTCACTATTAAGTTGGCAGCAGTGCGAATGTCTTCAACATGTATCCCAATGTCCAAAAGTGAAGCTACAAAGTGAGAAGCTATGTTAGAGTAAAAATTGAACAAGCGGTTGGATGCAACATATCTTTCCCCAAGGACTACGCATAAGTTTGGCACAGTGAAACTGGAAGTCCTAATGATAAAGACCTTTTCAAGCCTTTGTGGTGTGATTCTCCACAAGAAAACATTTTTCCTACGAGAACAACCTAACAAAATTGGAGTATCCATGGCTAAGAAGCGAATGCAAAAAACCTAGAGAAGAACGAAATTACAGAAAAAAAAAAAGAGAAAGAAAAAAGAAGTGTGGAGAATTCGAGAAGAAATGCACGAATTCATAGAGTCGTAAGCAAAGTTGCGATACATAGTTGCCTTGAGTAATTTTTAGAAATATGGTTCTCATGGTCAGGAATGTAAATTCAAAACAAATAAAGGTTATTAATTATGGAGGTGTTATGTGTGTGGACTATACAAGAGAATGAAGCCGACAAGGAAATACACGTCATCACCTGAGTAAGTTGGAAGGATAATACATGCTGAGCAAGGAATGCAAATTTAATGCAAAAAGAATGTGATCGTGTTCCAAGGTAATCATGATATTTTGATCCATTAATGAAGTGCAGCGCCGTCAAGTCGAGATAGTTAGCAAAAAATTTAGAAGATGCCATAAAATTTAACTAGAAGGGTGGTAACTAATGTTTCTAAATTTAGATTTAAATTTGGTAATTAAGTTGTCTATTGCTAAATTTTAATTTATGCATATTTTCTAACATATAGCGAGCTACAGTTAGCTAGGATTTGGCATAACTAATGAAATTTAGTTGGAAACACACACTTATAGGGAATCATTAAATAAGTTTTTGGGAAGTAGTGAATTGATGAAGGGATTTACATTGAATGAAAAATAAAAAAGTAGCCTTCGCTACCACTGTAATTTCCAACCTAATAGCAGTGCTTCAATGCTTGCAAGTTGATAAAAGAGCTATTATTGCAATATCAAAAGTGAAAAATGAGCTATCATTGCTATATCAAAAAAAAAAGAAAAAGATATCAACTCTTTAGGCTATCCAAATAACTCTACCAAGGCTATGGACGCCTGACTTGCAGTATAGCTATGTTTGGGGGAATTATAGTGATAACCTTGTCGGGGCTATGGACGCTTGACTGGAAACAAGGCTCTATCTCTGGTTGGCTTTGGAGGATTACTATATTATATAGTTCAATGTTAATGAACTAATTCTTTTTGCTAAGTTCTGAAAACTGGAATTAATCAGAGCACACACGGATGTTTCCGGTGGAGTTTTAATTTTTATGCCAGAATCTAGGTAAAGGTAGAAAGTTATTGTTTTAAAATATGTATAAGTTTTAATTTACAACTAGTGATTTAATTTCAAGTTTGATTTAAATTTGGTTTTATTGGTTGTAAGTTGTTGTGTGGTCTCACAACATGCCCCAATATTGAAAAGACTTGGGGACCCAAGTGAAAAAATATAACTCTTATGGCAGGACCTAGCTAATTGGAAGATCACCGGAAGTGAAGAAAGGAAGAAAAATATTTGATAAAAGGAAGTACTTTGTATTGTAAGTGTTTCGTACACCGGGTATCGGGTACCATAAACATAGAAAAGGCAAAAGGTAATGTGAAGTTTAAAGTGAAAGGATTTGGTCTGGTAAGCATGAGTCTGGTAAGAAGGAGTTTGGTATAATGGAGTTCCGGTATAACTGAGGTCCGGGAAAGTAAGTGGGTAAAGCTGAATACCGGGTACCGGGTATTGGGTTGCAATGTGAAATGAAATGTTAAAACTTTAAATTTGTCTAATGATCCCAGTAATTCGGTATATGTACAAGGATTCATGATATTATTTTTTGAAAGACGTGTTAATTATGGAATTTTTGTACTAATATTTAAATAATGGTTTTATTTACATGAGATGTTATAATATGTTGTTTTTTTTAAAAAAAAGGGGATTTAATATATGGAATTTGTGATTGCAAGAGATATTGATTGTGATGCAAAGCTCGGGTATGGACGGTCAGGAAAATTGTACTTGCGAACAAACCTGATGTTATTACAAGGTTTGATGATGCACTTAAGGAGCTCATGCTGGAACAAGGTTCATTGCAAAGATGTGCCAGTTATTGGAATACCGGGATGCTGGAGTTCAAGCATGTAGTAATAAAGTGTATCTATTCTGGGAGTAATTTATTCCTAGAATTTTCAAATCGAGGAACTTGAGATATAGGAGTTTGACTTCCACCTAATCACTCTGTTATAATGGGAAGCTCCTATATACCTTTGTTTGGATAGGTATGTTCAATTTCAGAAGGAATCCTGACAAAGATGAAAAAGTAGAACTTGAAGATATTCAATGAGTAATTGGAGTTGACTTCCTTTGACTTCAATTGCAATTCTCTTATTGGTCACAATATTCCATGTTCCTTGATGAGCTTGGTCCCTTAGATTTCCTCTCATGTATTTGTCTTATCCTATTTGAGCCTTGTGTTCTATAAAAGGCCAGAGGATGCTTCATTTTTATTTTAAGTTCAAAATTTGTGGATGTCGGAGGAGCATAAACTTTTTTTAAGTTTTTTTCTTTTTTCCTATTTTCTGAACCATTCCGGCATAAAAATTTGTATGCACATAGACATTAATTGATATTAGAGCTTTATGGATAGCTACCTATCTCAATATCTTTTGTAGTTGGTTTTGTAAGTTCGGCTGAACAAGACTGTATGCTGCGCCGTTTAAGGGTGCATACAAAACCTACTCGGTGTCCATAAACGAAACGCTCTCTTTAAAAGCTTGCAACATTTTATACATAGTTGTGAAACAATCTGGTGAAAAATAAAGCGGTTTGCTCTATTTTGATTAATTCTTTGGGGCATCCATGGAGAATAACCGGGAGAAACTTTTATTTTTCAGTATTTTTTATACTTTGTTTTAGAATAGATGTTTAATATTTTTGAAGATGTTCCAAAAAATATAAATGAATGGAAAGCATTTTGTTGAAAATATTTTATTTTCCATGAAGTTGTTGAATGCTTAATGCTAAATCTACTTAAGTGATAGCAAGGAATTTATGATGTTTCATGAAATATTATGTCAAATCTTTTGGTTTCATGATATTCGAGTTTATCAATTCAATTTGAAATGTTATCTAAAATGTTCAAAGAATAACCATAGTCCCCCTTGAGATTAACAACAAATGTCACATCATTACCTGAGAGCGACCTTAGTGCAACCATTGCTTGGTTATCAGAGACTTGGGATTGAACAAAAGCCAATCTTTGTCCTGTAAACGCAGAATTTCCCCTTAAATTGTCTTTGTTCCATATCTTTCAAGAAGGATAGGCTCTTCGTGGTCTTGTCTGTGGATATTTTATTTGAACTGTGTACTACGAGTAAAACCAACGTCAACACTATGGATTTGTTAGGAACTTCATTTACCATGCCATTTTTTATTTTTCTATGAGCATTTGATTCGTGAACAAGAAAAGTTGACTCAATTTGATTCTCTTTCCAATTCTAAAACAAAAGTATCGGTAACAAAAAGAGACAAAGGGAAAGAAATGAAGAAATAAAAGCCCAAGATAGAGACTTCAAGTAGTGATTGTTCCTCCATACCATCTCAAAAGTTAGATCATAAACCACAAAGCACTCCTTGGTATGATAAATCTTCAAGTCTGGTGAATCTTCCTCCAAGATGAAGAAGAAATCACACGAACCTTGTAGTTTTTGTGGTAATGAGGACATCCAATCACTCGATGTTGGAAAATATTAGAGGCTTTGGAGGAATTCATGTAGTTACACATCTCAACTCCTAAATCTTCTTCCTCATTTACAAGTAAAGATCATGCTCTTTATGCATGGGCCTTACCTTTTGTAGCTCCATGGATAATTGATTCCACCACAACACATCACATGAATCACTCTAAATATTTGATCTCATCCCTTTCAAACTGTAGCACTACTTAGATTGTAGTTGGGGATTCTACACAAATTTCAATTTTGGGCTTAGGTATTGTCACACTTGAGGGTCATTTTTGTTGAAATTTCATGCCACCTTATATGACCCATTATTAAAAACTAATATGAGGGATCTTATATGGTCCATCATGCATGAACGAAGCCTTGAAAACCAAAAAATTATTGTGTTGAAGTTTTAGACTTTCGAGCTTTCATTTGTCTACCTCATTGCATACCATCTCTATCACTCTTGAATTCCTATCTCTTCACCCCTTCTTTCCATCGCTTTCCCAAGTATGAATGTTTTGGCTTTCATCCATCAGCCTCAATCATTTTAATTTTCTTTATATTCCTTAAGTCCTATCCTTGATCATTAGAATTTTGATGAAATCCTTCAAACCATGACATTTCTTAAGGTTTTGGGCTTCGGGGATCAGACATCCTCCTTAACTTTTACCATTTCATCTTAAACCTTAAGTCTTCCCCCTGATCCCCGATCCTTAATGCCATATCTTTGGTCTTGGGTGATCAGGTTTCCCTCTATCTTTTATCTTTTCTTTGTGATAATACATAATTATTCTTCCTAATCCCCAATCCTTGATGTCTTACCTTCAGTATTTGATGATTGGGCTTTCCTTCTATATTTTTTCTTATCTTCGTGATAAGACTTGAGTCTTTCATCTAATTTCCAAATAGAGATTTCAATGGTTTTGAAAACCTTTTTAGGACCCGAAAGTGGTTTTAAAACCTCATAATGAAGCTGAAAAACAAAGTTTTTTCATAACTTTGAAAGGTTTTAAGAACTTTGTTGAACTTTGACGCGGTTTTGAAAACCTTGTCAAGCCCCAACAAAGGTTTTGAAACTAGGATTATGAGCTAATGCAAAAAATAAACAAGAGTTTTATCGTAACTTTGAATGATTTTAAGAACTTTGTCAGACTCTAATGTGGTTGTGGATATCATTTTGGGCCCCAAAAGAGATTTTCAAACCAATTTCATATTCTGACAAAGGTTTCAAAACCACTTTTGGCCCCCAAATTTTTTTTTGAAACCATAGGCCTTCTTTCTTCTCTTTGATCCCCAACATCTTCCTTTCCTCCATACCCTTTCTTCTTTCTACCAAACTTTTGAATTTTTCTTTCTTCATCTCCCTTTCTTCCAACATACGATAGGCCCAATATACAAATTCTGATAGGAGTTATCTTTCAGAGATCACACTTTTGAAATTATTCATACCATCTTCTTCATCATGCAATATATGACAAACCTGACGCTTGATGTTCGAAAGAGGTATTTTTTCGAGGTTGTAAACCATTTAATGTTTAATCTAGTGGTTAGTTCAAGCTCAAAACTTTGGTGATATTTTTGGGTGGCATGTTTTCAATCCATAAATTCCATTAATTCCCTATGAATCTCCTCAGATGTCCAATCCCAATTTCTAAGGCTATAGAAAGGGTATTTAATGCTTTGAGTGTATTTTTGGGAGAGTTTAGTGGAAACCATGCTTCATTTATGATCTACAGGTGTCCTTTTTGTTGAATTTCCATGCTTAGATTATGTTTTGTGGGAAATCTCATCCTTCTACACACATATTCAAAGGTCATCAATGTAAGTGCATGATGGAGCTTAGAAGAGTGTTGGGAACTCTTCCTAGGAATGTTTCTTTTTGAGTTTCTTGTATATAGAGAACTCTTGTGCTCATTGTAAAGGGTTCTTCATGGGTTCTTGGTTTTTCTTGCAGATACATGTATACTCTACATTTTTTGCAACTGTAACATTGGCCTATTCCTCTTTATCAATACAAATTTCTATCTTTCCTTCTCTCACCTTGGATGTGTTGTGCAAAATATTCTTTCCTCCATATGAATGAATGTTCCTTTTTTTTAAAGTTTAAATATCTTGTTAAATATTTTAGTAGAATCTAACTATAGAGAAAAATCTTTCCCTCTTAGTGTACGTTAAACCCTAACCTTCACACACCTTCTTATGAACTGGTTTAATATAGATTTGTGTGAATGTATCTGGTAATTTTGTTGGTATTATGTTCAATCACAAGCAAGAAGAAACATCTCTAATCCTATTGTATCACCTCCCCTTCCCTTTTTATGCAATTCTTTCTCTCCCTTTTCCTCTGTTAGTTGATATAATAGGATCAATGTTAGGATTTCATATCTTGGGTTGGAACAACATATCTACACCTAGTTTAGAAAAGGAATCCAACCTTCTCCAAAGATTTAACCTCATTTTGCAAGGTCCCATATCTTGAGGTAATTTTTTTTGTGTCATTGAAATGTTGATCCTATGTTCATCAAAGTGTGATTTCATGTGACAACAATTTATGGCATGCCCGATGGAACAATTTTGATGAGATTCATTTCATTTTGTTGAGAAAATGGTGTTCTTAACACTTTATCCTTAAAGAGACATTTAAAAACGTACATGGTGAATCTACAATCAAATTTATTAACTCTATTGTGATTCAGAAATCTTGGTTCAATATCATACCTACAAATTCATGCCTAGAATTCAAACAAGGGTATCTTCTAGAGGTAATTTTCAATACATTGAACTATCATTTTTTGCTTCTAAAATAAGAAATAGACATTCTTTATCACCAGTAAGGAGAAGTAGGGATTTTTTAGCTCCATATCCTATGGCTCAATCCACATCTCCATTTAGTAGATTGCTTCAACCTAGGAATCTTATCACCCAAATAAATAGACCATTATTCAATATGGTTGTCCCTAGAATTCAAGGTTTCATTTCTTTTAATGGTGGTAGCCCTCTTGTGTTAGCCCAAAAGGATGGAATACTAGTAAATTCCTTGAAAAGTATTCCTCATTTCATTGGTGAGATGGCCACTACTCCAATAGAAAAAAATCATGATGTGGCCAATATTTGCTTTGTGCATGATATTACAAATGATAATGTGACTGTTAGACTCCTAGACACATCCTTGAAAGGAAATACATTACAATGGTACAAAGGTTTGCAGCCTCACTCCATTCACAACTAGGATGAATTTTAGGTGAAAATTTATGTAAGAATTTTGAAGAAAAGAGTGTTCACTTGTCCTTAGTAGAGCAGTTGACAATAATTAAGATGACACCTCATAAATTTATGGGAGATTTTGGTTTTAGATTTAGAATACTTGGGATAGAATCGCTGCCTTGGTGAAGCCTTCTCCAAATTATTCCTTCCTATAGTATCTAAGGGGTCTTAATAGTGTCATGTTTGTCATGATACAATATATGGGTGGAATGAATCTTCTAGGTACATATGACATTACCATCAGAGCAAATAATTATCTATACTAGCTGGGAAAATAGCTCCAATGCCATCAATCCTCTATTCCTAGAGTTTCTTCCTCGGTAGCCTATATTAGATCCTATTCAAGTTGATTCTACTAGTCAACCATATACTCCTGATGCACCTTCAAGTGAAATGAATGAGGTTAAAATCATATTGCATGTTGTTAATAATGAGTTGGTGACAATAAGGAGGAAAACTCAAAACAACAAACTGTAGAGAAGGGGGATTCTTCTCAAGAGAATCCCAAGGGTAAAACTACCCTAAACTACCTCAAGGAACAACGCGGGAGTTCTAGAATCAGAGAGAGTAGGTCACAAAGGTTTTTTGGACAAACTTACAGGCTCTTGGCCAAAGGATGACAATGCAGAATATGGATGACAACACGACACACTAGCATCTCAGAGACACACTAACGTCTCGTATGGCTAGAAATTGAGAACGTCACAAAAAATAGCAGAGTGACTACTAGCAATCTAATTACTGAGAACTTCTAGAGTACAAGAAAATAACATAATAGATAGCATTGAAATAAAGTAAAGTAAATGATTGAGATAGAGAGAAGAAGAGATAGAAACTTCTCACAACAACCCAAGTAATGAAGCCTCCAGAAAATGAATGCCTTCAATACCTGTGTACATAAAATCTAGAGAAAATGTTGGGGTTGTATAGGGGTTTTCCTCAGTCAAACCCCCATTTTGGTGTTCCCATCTCCACAGACAGCCAAATAGATAGAGAAAGAAAGTATACGATGAGTGAAAATCAAACCTCGCTCGAGGAGGAGAACCTGTATCACAAAATGTAGGTGATAAAAGTAATCCCCACTCGAGGAGGAGAACCCGTATCACAAAATATAGATTCAATAGATAGGGGATGTGTGAAATCCTAGGATGCTCGCAAGAATAATGCAAGAGAGATATCAATTACAAGTCTTAAGGAAGCCAAAGAGGGAGACAAAGATAGTTGCAAGAGCCAAGGGTGTTGTAAAGAGTGTTGTAAGAGCTTGAGAGTGTTGTTGTAACAAGCTATTAGAGCTGTGTAAGCAAGACAACAAGAGCAAGAGAGGAGGAAAATGTAGGAGCTAAAGCTGGAGAGAAGCTCGAAGGATTCAAAAGACCAAATAGATGGAAAAGATAGCATTTAAAGAGAGAATAGGAAGGGAAAGAAGGTTCCTAGGTAGTTACAAGGAATCCTAAGCCATTACCACTGATGAAGTTGGTTGACAAGTGGAAAACATGCACGAAAATGGTCATTTAAACATTGAAATGTCACAGGACGCTAGCGTAGTGCGTAGACGTCCGCACAAAGTGCTAGTGTCTAGACACATCACGCTACAAAACAACAAAAACAGGAAAAGCACAAGGTTTGATGCAAAGCCGACACACGAGGGTAGCTACTAAAAAGGAATTTGAGCATCCTGAGAGGGTAAAAGGCTAATGTAGGGGCTAAAATGAGCCTACACAAATACTAGGGGAGTGGACACTAAAGAAGATGCAAGAATGTATGTGAAATTACAAGTGGTGCAATTTTACAACATTACATTTTTCCCCCACTTTAGCGGGCATATGAATCTACACTAATATGCATGCTAAAGGAAATCTACTAAACATAAATAACATCATTATGCCAAAAGGATATTCTAGAGGAAGAAAAAAACCCTTTGAACCAAGGAAGCATGCCCTCGAGCTGAAGACCTACAATACAAACACATTAGACAAGAAAGACCTGCACAAGACAACAATGTTAGAACATAAAAACCATTACATCATAGGGTTAGAATATTTAAAACACATACACATAGGCACCTAACTAACTAAAAATATTTGAGTCAGCAAAGTGAAAGAGACCTTGATGCAAAAGGTTGTCTCGGTACTATGCGTCATCCCAAAATTAAGAAATAACATATAGAAGAATTCTAAAACGAAGAGAAGAATGTAAGGATTGATCACTTCAAGAGAAGAATGCACCCAAAAGTCAGAGAAGAAACCAATATTGAAGAGAGAAAGAGCATATACTTAGGATGAAGAAGATGCATATCTTCAATCTAGTATAAACAATTGAGAAGAGAATTTAAGAGAGAGATAGAGAAGCAAGAAAGGAATGAAAATTCCAAGAGAGATGGCTCCATAGGTCCTCAGACCCCAAGAGAGCTGAACAAATGCACCGTAGATGCGCAAACCTATGGAAGGTGAACAAAAGGCTTTGTAGGTACTCTCTCCTACATAGTTGAACAAACTGCATCAAAGGCCTGTATACCAATGATGAACAGATCCCACAGGATGAAAAGAACTTTACAGGCCCTCAGACCTACAAAGAAGGCATTCCCCCAAGTACTCTCTCATGAAAGAAGACCAATGTAAGGGGAATCTATAGAGTTGAACTAAGAAGCAACTTGATAGGCCCTCAAACCTACGAAGAAGGCATTCCCCCAAGTACTCTCTCATGAAGGAAGCCCAATGTAAGGGGACCCTATAGAGTCAGATTTGGCCTTACAGGTGCTCAGTCCTGCAAGGTTGATCAAGAAGTAACTTCATAGGCACACCTACAAAGAAACATGTTAAACATGTTAGGAAAGCTTGATGCAAAGGAGAAATACAGGTTCTCCATCTTGTAAAGAAAAACTGATCTGAGAAGCCTGTGGCTACCACAAGCTGCATTGCAGGATGGTCATAGATAAGAAAGGTCTAGTCAGACTGCCCCCAAGCTAGACGCCATGGAATTCATTTGAGATAAAAATTTTCAAAGGGGGTCCCTCAAGATCCCTTCAAGATAGTAAGAGGCCCACTCAAGGGGATGCTCTAATTGAAAGATATAGAGAAGAGAGGGGGTCCTTAAGAAGGGCGTGCATCTCCAAAACAAGTTATCATTGCCCCCAACATACAGGGGAGGAGGACCATGCAAGATACTTAGAAAATATAGGATAGAGGTAGACCTCGATATCACTTGTCATTTGAAGAAGAGGTAGGTGCATCAACAAATAGATGAGTGATGGCACCTAAATCAATAATTTTTTGCATTTTGTCTTTCAATGCCTTACATTTACTAGTGGAATGGCCAAGCACTGATTGGTATGCACAGAAAGTGTTTTTATTTATCATGCTTATGAGATTTCTTACGTGTAGGAGGAGGAAGAGTAATTAAGTGGGATTTAAGAAGCCTCAACAAAATACGCTTATGCTTAGACAAAGAATGAGGAGTAGGAAGCAACTCTTTCTCTTGTGGAGAAAGACTTGACTGCTCACAAGAAGAAGACACAAAGATAGAAGACAATGGAGGATCTTCATAGAGAGCATTATTCCAACAGTGGGGATCACACTCTTCTACGAGATTACTATTAGCCTTCTTGATAGGATTATAAATATCAACTTCTTGAATAGAAGTGTGTTCATCTTCCTTAGAAGGAGGAGGACTGACATTAAGGATATTACAATTTGCATTCACATTACCCCGTGATACATAAGAATGACCATCTTTGATAGCGGGTTTGGATGATGTTATTGGAAGTACTAAGTGGATCGGGGAGACTTTATTTTCCCTAATGAAGGATTATGTAAAGTCTAAATGACCCCAATCATTACCAAGACATGCATTCTTTTGAGAAGAGGTAGAAGGAGCAAACTTAAGATTTATTTATGTAGAAGGATCTTCTTCAGGGACATATATTTCAAGAGTATCCTTTTTAGTAGGTACTACTGGAGTAAACATCGACACATTATAAGACATTGAAGGGATAAGAGTAGGCACAACTGAAATCTGACCAACAACTTCCATCTCACATAAGTGCATAGCCTCAGGGTCAGCCTTGATTGTGACTACTCAATTATTGCAAATGAACTTAATAGATTTATGCAAGGTAGACAAAACTGTACCCATAGCATGAATCCATGGTCTACCCATAAGAAGGTTATATGGTAACTTTTCTGACATAACATATACAAGGGTGGGTGTGGTAATGGGCCCTAACCTCAAAGGCAAGACTATCGTTCCTAGGGCTTGTCAACTGACACTATTGAACCCACGAATGACAACAAAAGAAGCATTAAGAGAAGATGAATCAATATTAATTTTAGGAAATAGATCAATGCTACATGTATTGAGTGTTGAACCAACATCAACAAGAGTATGTCTAATGCTGATATTATTAATGTTAACTATAATCATTAAAGGATATGCTTGCTTCTGTACTTTCAGAGGTGGGAGTTCATGCGGATAGAATGTAATATTTGGAAAATTTGCATGAATATTAGCTATCAACGCATTAGCATCCACCGGCCTATCAGAAGAAGGAAATAGGATCTTTTGCAAGGCTTGCTAAAGCATACCTTGATAAACTGGAGCAGACTGAAGCAAGTCCCATAGTGAGATCTTAACCAGAGTAATTTGAAGTTGCTCAAAAAAATCGTAATCACCGAGTGCTTTAGTTGTAGGTTTAGGTGCTTGAGGAAGGCTTGGTTGTTTATTCATTCTATTCTTATAAGTATGGGCTACTACTCTGTAAGAGGGAGCCCTAGAAAGATTATGGGAGTCACTATCAAATGGAACACCATTAATAGAACAAATCCTTTTAGGAGAAGAACTAGTTGGAGTTAGGTAAATGACTGGTATCTTAGGCCTTTGAGGGGCAACAAAAACATAGATTACATTTATAGAATCATCACAATTAGTGAAATAATTATTTGATGACATATTCTCAACATCGATCCGGAGAGGATCAAATTTGTAAGGATATTCATCATTCGCTAATGCATCTTCTCTAGAAGAAATTGCATTGGAATGAACAAAAGGTAGAGTAATGTTAAGAAAATTATCAATTATTTCATCTTCTTGCAACAAGATATCCTTCAAAGTGAGAGGAATCTCATGAGAAGGATCAAAGATACAAAGTGACATAGGCAAAGTCAAGTCACTATCACATGCATGAAATGGAACATCATTAACATTTTGATATAATTAGATACTGAACTCATAAAAGAAGATATTAAATTCATTTTGAAAATAGTAAGCTAAATATAATAAATAATGAATAAAAAAGTCAATTGATAACAAAACTAAGAAAAATTGAAAATCCAGATTTTCAATTTTTTTGGGTATTTTCTAGATTCTAGTAATTTGCATTTTCGGAGGTCTTCGGAGAAGAATTTGGGCTCAAAACTTGCATGAATCCCTAAAATTTGATCATTGAAGGTAACACATTTAAGGTACTGAATTAGTCCTCTTGGAGACCTTTCCAACAGTATAAATGGTTCTGAATTCTGAGCACCGAAGCAAAAGTTATGACCCCACCAAGTTGGGGTAAATAAATTTCTAGTTTTTTGAAAAATACTGTGGTTCATGTCGGGTTCACCAAAATGTAGAGAAGGGGGATTCGATACTCATGAGTCTCTTTATTCTCAAGAGATACCCAAGGGGCGAACTTCCCTAAACTACCTCAAGGAACAACGTGAGAGTTCGAGAATCGGAAAGAGCAGGCCACAAAGGTTTTCTGGATAGACTTACAGGCTCTCAACCAAAGGACGACAATGTAGAATACAGATGACAACAAGGTGCGTGGTGTCTTAGAGGTGCGCTAGAATCTTAGAGGTGCACTTGCATCTTGTACGGACCAAAAACCGGGAACATCACAAAAATTAGCAAAGTGACTACTAGTAATCTAATTACTGAGAACTTTTAGAGTACAAGAAAATAATAGAATACAATAGCATTGAAATAAAGTAAAGTAAATGATTGAGATAAAGAGAAGAAGAGATAGAAAATTCTCACAACCTAAGTAATGAAGCCTCCAGCAAATGAATTTCTTTAATACCTGTGTACGAAAAATCTAGAGAAAATGTTGGGGCTGTATAGGGGTTTTCCTCAGTCAAACCCTCGTTTTGATGTTCCCACCTCCATGGACAACCAAATAGATAGAGAAAGAAAGTATGCGATGAGTGATAAAAGAAAACCTCGCTCAAGGAGAAGAACCTATATCACAAAATGTAGGTGATAAAAACAATCCCCACTCGAGGAGGAGAACTCGTATCACAAAATATATATGCAATAGATAGGGGATGTGTGAAATCTCAAGATGCTTGCAAGCATAAGACAAGAGAGATATTAGTTGTGAGGATTAAGGAAGCCAAAGAGGGAGACAAAGATAGCTGTAAGAGCTAAGGGTGTTGCAAAGAGTTTTGTAAGAGTTGGAGAGTGTTGTTGTAACAAGCTATCAGAGCTATGCAAGCAAGATAGCAAGAGAAAGAGAGGAGGAAAAGGAAGGAGCCAAAGCTAGAAAGAAGCTAGAAGGATTCAGAAGACCAAATAGATGGAAAATATGGAATTTAAAGAGAGAATAGTAGGGAAAAGAAGCTTCCCTGGTGATTACCAGGCATCTCGAGCTGTTATCACTGATAAAGTTGGTTGACAAGTGGAAAACATGCACGGAAATGGTCGTTTAAATGTTTAAATGTCACAGGATACTAGTGTGATGCACAGACGTTTGTGTGGCATGCTAGTGTCTAGACACATCATGCTACAAAATAATGAAAATGGGAAAAGCACAAGGTTTGATGCAAAGTCGACACGCGAGGGTAGTTGCTGAAAAGGGGATTTGAGCATCCTGAGAGGGAAAATGGCTGATGTAGGGGCTAAAATGAGCCTACACAAATTGTAGGGGAGTGAACACTAAAGCAAATGCTAGAATGTATGTGAAATTGCAAGGGGTGAAATTTTACGACATTACACAAACCTTACCAACCTCAAAGTCAAAATTATTAGCAATATAGACAACCATATCAAGGGAAAAATAAATGGAATTATACCAAACCCTTTAATAGCATAAATATAGCTACTATCAACACCTCAAAGGCACTTTTCCCAATCTAGATTAAATTAGCTCAAGAAAATGACTAGTATTACCTATGTAATCAACCACATAATCAAAATGCCTACCAAAATGGAGATTTTATGCAAACTTTAATGGTTCAAAATGAACTCTCAATTTTGGGACAACAATATAATGCAAATGAAATAGTTGTTAGTAGGTAGGATCATATACACAGAGACTCCACATTGGTTAATTGGCATGAGGAATACTTTTTTTCCTAAACCAAAGTAGTGTTGATGCAGTGGCTTAGATTCCAAGGTTGAAGAAAAGAGCAGTGGATAGTGGTACATCTTCCATAGTTGGTCATACATCAATCTCCCAACCACCCTAAACCATTACAATTTCTAGAACAATAGGTAGAACAATTGTGCTACAACCAAATTAGACTATTGGTAAGGGTAATATAACATAAGAGCAACCACAAGTCATCCAATCAACAAATTTGGACCTTGTTGTCCCAAGAGTTTCACTTAAGGTTATTCAACCTCTCAATATAGTTGATCAAATGAAGAAGGCTAACCTAAATGTCACCATGTGGGGTGATCTGTCCATCCCATCTTAAAGGGATTTTCTACAAAAGGATTTGGAAGGGTTCAAGCAACCAAATGATATCCTAGAAAAAGGAGTCACTCCTCCAACCTGTCTAATGCAACCTAAATAAGAGGGGAACTCAAGTAAAATCAGTAAGCCACCTCCCTTCTATTTTTCCTTTATTATTGGAGATCATATAGCGCATAACTATATGATAGAATTGGGAGCTAGTAGTTCTATTATGCCTAAAAGATGTAGCTGATATGCTTGCCATTAAGTATGAACCTATGGCTAATGGATTTGTGCAATTGCATGGCACTTCTATCAAGATAGTTGGGGTCATCAAGGATCTAAAATTAACCTTACATGCATGCCCTAGCTGCATTGTGTTGTAAGATATTTCAGTCATAGACCTCCCTACTTTCTTTGCCATATATTTGTATAGATAGTTCACTACTAAGATAGGTGGATACCTATCTTCTAATTGGTCCCATATGCTATTTAAGACTAGTTATGGTACCAAGGTTACCATGAAAGTTGAATCCCTTGCAAAAGATCATATTGAACCCTACACTCCTAGCCCCATAAATATGAATTGCATATTGCATGATCAGGGAGATGAGCGTTTTGTTCATGAGCATGCTACTCTTTGGAGGAGGTTCCTGATTGTTTTCTAGATGAATGGGGTAATGCATTTTAGGTTGATCCACTCACTAAGACAGAGGAAACTGGTCTTGAAACTTATTGCATTCATGAAGAAAATACTCATATCCCAAACCCCATGAAAATGCAAAAAGACCTAGAGGGGTTGTAGTAGTTATTTTTTGATGGCTCTAGAAACAAGAATGGTGTAGGATTTGGTATCATGTTGGTATCCCCAAGTAAGGAGAAGTATTACTTCTCTTTCAAACTTTGATTTAGCTACACTAGCAATGTGGATAATTAGTATGAATCCCTATCCAAGGTATTCAAATTGCATAAAAATGAAGATGATATTATTGTAGGTCTTTGGAGATAATGAGTTAGTTGTCAACCAAATTAGAACTCAGAGTATAACCAATAATAACTTCCTCAAATCCTAGAAAAACATAGGGTTTGAGATTTGATTGAGGACTTTGAGGGTTTTGGCATCCAAACTATCCCTAGAAATCAGAACAAACATGTTGATAGACTTGCATTAATTGGTGCTCAATTCGATATACCAACACATATTGAATATAATAGGGAATACCATATCAAGATTGATGTGAGGCCTGCTATTCCAAAAAACTAGGTAAATTGGTAGGTATTTTAAAATGACTAGAAAACTGTCAATTTCCTTCAAGAGGAGGAATTTTTTTCTATTAAAAATTAGTCTAAGCTACAAGGCCAATACAAATATTGGATCATGCAACTAAATATAAAAAAGTTACAAAAAGGTCTTGTCACTCTTGAGTGTGTCTTTAATTCATATGATCAATTGAAGAAAAATAAAATGAACCTAGTTGTAAAGAAGGGTGACTACAAGACAGTTATGATTGAAGAGGGAACATCTTTGAAGTTGGTAAAGGTATGTTATGAAACTAACAATGAAAGCTTCATCAAGATTTTTCAAGTTTATGATAATGTGAATGTGTGGACCTATGAGGATATGAAAGGTTTTGATCCTAACCTTTCCTATCACACCATTGAATTAGAACTAGATGTTAAGCCTGTTAGACAAAAACAAAGACCTATCAATCCTAAAATTGAGCCTCTAATGAGGAAGGAGTTGACTAAATTAATAGAGGCTAGGATCACATTTCCCATCAAAAAAATTCATGGGTGGAAAAATTGGTCCCTATAAAAAAGAAGAATGGGGAAATAAGACTTTGTGTTGACTTTACAGATTTGAATTGAGACTCTCTAAAGGGTCACTGCCCTCTTCTTTCCATGGAGAAAATTATAAAAAAGTTTAGTGGTTCAAAAATATTTTATTTCTTGGATGGCTACTCATTCTACAATCAAATTCTAGTCCAAGAATCTGATCAACATAAGACATCATTTACTACCAAATGGGGTACCTATGCTTATTGAAAAATTCCTTTCGGGTTAACCAATGTTGATGCAACTTTTTAGAGAGCCATGGGCATTGTGTTTTAAGGCATTTTCAAAAGTTTTGTGTTGGTCTAATTGGATGACATAATGGTGTTTTTAAAACATGAAGGTGATCTCTTCAACCACCTTGAACAAGTCTTCAAGAAGTGCAAGGAGTATGGTATTTCCCTAAATCCAAACAAATGTGTCTTTGCCACCTACCAAGACAAATTACTCAGATACACTATTTCTAAATATGGTTTTCCATTGACCTAGAAAGAGTGGAGTCCATCTTGTCCATTCCACTCCATAGCCACAAAAAAAGATTATAAACCTTCTTAGGGACTATTAATTTTGTAAGAAGATTAATTCCCAACCTTGATGCTTTGGTAAAGCCTCTTACCTCTATATTAAAGAAAATATATGGTCTTCAGTTCGACCAAAGAAGGTAGAGATAGTTTTGAGGCTATCAAACAAAAAAATTCTCAAGCTCCCACCTTTGTCAATCCCAATTATGAGAAGGATTTCATTATTAACACTTTCAGAAGAGAAGCAAGCATATCAACTATCTAGACATAATTGAACAATGAAAATATAGAGCAACCTATTACCTTCTTTAATGAAGGATTTAAAGGTTATGAGATCAAGTATATCTATGTTGAGAAGTAGGATCTTGCTTTTGTTAGGGAATTTAAAAATTTAGGCATATGTTGTCTAACAATAAGATCTAGTTGTTGGTCCCTCATGCCAACATCAAAGAATTTATTTTGAGCAAGGATAATGTAATGAAAAAGAGGTGGAAAAATCACTAAGGTATGGAGTATGGAATTGATATTAAAATCACCAAGCTTGTGAGAGGTAAAGGGTTGTGTGAGAAACTTGTATCAACATTTGAGACTCTTGTAGAGGTTGCCCTCATGTTACAAAAGCACCATATATCCAATATTGACACTCAAATCAATTGGCTGAATGATATGGCTATCTTCTTGCAAGAAGGTAGGTATCCTCTAGGTCTATATAGGACCAAAAGAAGACATTTTAGGTTGCAATACATCCCATATGTCTTGGTGGATGACATAATTTTCAAAAAATACCTCAATGGAGTGTTGTTAAAGTGCATAGAACAAAATTAGTTTAGCAATGGAAGAATTCATGATGGTCCTTTAAGTGGCCAATTTTCTATAAGGATCACAACTACCAAGATAATGGGGGTTGGATATTATTGGCCAAACCTATTTAGTGATTCTCACAAATGGGTGAGGTACTGCAAAAGGTGTGCTTTCTTCTCTGGAAAACAAAGATTAGCTACCCTTCCTCTTCACCCCATTTGGGTTGATCAACCATTTGCATAGTGGGAGTTGGAATTTATTGGTATGATAAATAAACTATATAATATTGGTAATAAATTGATTTTAACAACCACATACTACTTTACCAGGTGGACAAAGGTAATTGAATTGGAGGGTTCTACTAAAATTTCAATTTTAGAATACCTTGATGGAATTATGGGCAAGTTTGGTGCACCTTCAATCATTATCTTCGACAATGCCAAAGTTTTTGTTGGTACCCAAATATTTAATTGGGAAATTAGGAATGGTATATATTTGAAAAATTCATCAAATTATTACCCTCAGGGTAATGGTCTAGCTGATTCTTCAAACAAAAACCTCACTAGGATAATAAAAGAGGACCATTGAGGATAATCAGAGATCTTGGCATATAAAATTGAAGACAACACTTTGGGTTGACAAGATAACTCCCAAGAGAGCTATTGAAAATTCACCTAGTGATGGTTGAAAGTAACACAACAACGTTAAAATAGACAAATAATATAAACTACCCATCTTCCAAGGTCTCGGTAGTTGGTTCTCAATTGTACTGTTGTTGTTCAGTGGCCTATGCAACTATAATGTTCAAGGGGCCTGTTGTTAAAGGGTTTAAACTACATAATACAAATTAATCTAAATTTTGGGGGGTGTAAATAAACAACAAAAGATAGAACAAAGCTCAGGACAACAAAGCATAAACACAAATTTCCTTTAATTCAGACATATAAACTTCATAATGAGCATTTCTTTTAACCAACTAAAACCATAAAATGACACAATCCATAGAGTAATCTATACCATTTCATTCATCCATAGTGAAAATTCAAGATGTACAACCATTCATCATTAATTTTTTAAAACTCCGCCATTTCCAAAAAAGAACATATCACCAACTCATTACTAGAATTCATAGATCAATAAACATAAAGAGATCTCATTCACAGATAACTCAATGAAATAGTCTCAGATTTAGAATCTTCTATTGATTTTCATCAAATAAGAGACATTTATGCACAAAAAAACTCAATGGCATACAAATGACTATTATTCATCAGCATTACCATTAAACTAATAAAATTTTGAACATAACATAAACTGTATTAAAACTTGTAAAATATTTGAGTATATTTGCATAAAATTGTAAAAACTTCTAAAAGCTATAGAAAACTATCCTAGATCTCTCTTTAGGTAGCTAATCTTCACTTCAATTAGCCGACCTTTACAATATGAGAAAAAATCCCACTTATAGAAAAAAAATCCTAGTAACCCAATGCCTTTAGGGCTACAAGAATCAAATCCGTAAATCAAGGAGCAACTGGAGCTATATGAGATAACTGTCCATTATGATCTTTAGTTAACAATTGATGACTCTTTATCAAAAATATACATGCAAAGGGAGAAGGTCAAACTGTTGGGGATCTTCAGTTGAACTTGTGTCATGACCCCAAAAAATAGGAGAGAGCTGCCCAGCTGGTCGTGCCATTTGATGCTTCATTCAAAAAGAATATTCCATAGCCACTTCATTCCCCTATCTTCTAATCAAGTAGATTTTCATCATAATTCTCCAATACCTGTTGAAGTATATCTACATCTGGCCCATCTACTGAATTGTCTTCAAATTTTATCCTTTTCAACTTGGAAATGGTGAACTTCTACATATCTTCTAGCTCAGCAAGCTCCTTTCGAGCAACCTTTACTACCTCTTTTATATCCATGAATCTATCTATTGGAAAATAATCGCCATCATCCCCCTGCCTCTTGGAATCTATTATTCCATTTATTCCTAAGCTCATCAAGAGGGAGGCCATCCTTTATAAGTATATCTTCATTCACAATCATGACTATAATTTCCTCTAGTTCCACAATTTGATCTGCTAAATATTTCCTAGCCTGTTACACTTCATTCCTATGTGCAAAAATGAATGAAGACCAAAATCTGATAATGCTAATAGTTTTCTCAATAAAATCCACATTACCTTCTTCAAGGATGGATTGTTCTAGAAGTGTTTGTTGAGGTAGCTTATTAATTTCTTTCAATCTCCTCACATGTTCTCTGTATTCTTTGTCTTGTTTCCAGATGGTCTAGGAATATGCAGTCATGTCATTGACTGATTCCCATGAACCTTTATGCGCATTATGACTTTCAACAAGTAGTTATTCTACTAGTTGGTTCAACCTATCAGTCCATTTGTCCAACATACCTACTTTGCTTCTCATTTCCACGAGGTCATCAACCTCTTTCTTACTTAACAAAATTGGTGTCTCAGGAGCAAAAACTTGTAAAGAAATAGGAGAAGATAAGTTCTTCAAGAACCTATGCAATTGATCCAACTGATGCTTGAGATCGTCCTTCCTTTTCTTATCTTTTATCATTCTTGATTTAGTAGAAGATTCTAATATATCAATAAGATCCATTTGTTGATTCCTTGTAGGCCTTCCCAAGTTCACAGTGCCTAGTTGATAATCACTCAACTGCATCTCTTGTTTATCTTTTTCAACAAGGGGGATGGCACATTCAACCACAATTTCTCCAACATCTATCAATTTGGTAGAATGAAGGACATGAGCCTTTTTCTTGGGCCTCTCCTTCTCAATTTTCTTCATCATGTCATCCCAATTTAGGGGTTGAGGATGGACTATCTATTTCCTCTCCATGTTAAGCTTTAACCACAATGGGGTAGCAGGAGGAGTGATCACTTGTGGTGAGGAGGAAGTTGTAGAAGAGAAGGGTTGCAAAAGTGTTACCTTAGGTTGGGAACCAACCTCTTGTTGCTGCTATTTTTCAGCAATCTCCTTAGCTAGCCTATCAACTTTAGCTTTCTCCTTTTCTTCTTCTAATATCTTCTCTTCCAACATGTCATTTCTTTGCTTTTCTAATTCTTTAACCTTTTCCCACATTTTAGCTACCTCCTATTCATGTTTAGCTTGTACTTCTACCTCCCTTATCTTCAGTAAGAGATCTTCTTCTTCTTTCTTTCTTTGGGACTCTTCTACCGCTTTGGCTTTGTCCTTTTAGTTTCCTTTTGCTGCTACAAAAGGTCCTTCTCTTTGTGTTGCCTTGCTATCTCCTTAGTTTTGGTTCTAGCTTCCAACTCTTGCTATCTTGCAAGTGCATCAACTTTGGCCTTGGCTTCAGCCTCCTTCTTTTCCTCCTCAAATAGTTTCCATTGATCCTCTAGGGTTAGGACATGCTCCACCTCAATGTCCTCAACATCTTCAGTAGGTGCAGTTACAAGAGGATCATTATCTGAGTGTGTAGCCTCTGAATCGATGTCTATATCATGTATCTCAACCTCCTTTTGCTTAATATTCTCAGCTTGCTCATGGAGGGTTCTTGTAGGTACTTGTTTGGTAGATTTATCTGGGAGAGAAGGTTGAGATGAGGTTCCTTCTCTAGCTATTGTAGTCTCCACATCTTGTGACTCATGGGTATCTTTAGTAGGTACTCTTGGATCAACATCCTTTCTAAGACCAGGAGGATAATATTCTAGTTGTTCCTTAGGGTTTTTCCTCCTCTTAGTTCTCTTATAGCCTTGTGTAACCCCTGCTTTCCTCTTCTTAGAGGATTGAGATTCTAGCTTCTTTATTATCATCACATCCCATTGGATAGTCCTATCCATCACTATCCTAGAAATTTGTTTGATATCAATAAATTCTTCTTCATCCAAATTTATTGGGTCCAAGTTCTTTGTACCCACATTCTCTGCTTCATAACCAGGGTCCAAAACTACACTATCATTTGACAATGTTTCAGGAATATCTTCCTTCACCTCATATTCAACCATTTGTGGGATGGTGAGCCTTTCATAATTCATTTTTCAAACATCATATTTATCCTGCAAATCTATCCAAAAATCTTCTAACAAGTTATAGTGATTCTCAAAAATGGTGGGGGCTAAGCCATTCATCTTATGCTTTGGGTCAAAGTGCTTCCAAGTTGTATACAATCCCAACTTCAAATAACTCAATTCTTCGCATACTACCCTCATAGCCAAATTATGAATATAGCAATATTCCCCCAAATTCATAGGGAATTTGTGGCATCCTAGCTTATGTTTATTGGAAAAATTTGTATTGACTACCATGGCTTGATATACAAACTCCATAAGAACAATCTTATCACTGCAGCATCTTGGTAGTTGATGAGGATTTCGATCAGAACCTGCTAACCTAAAGTAAGAGAACTTGGGGTACTCGATATACCAATGTCCCCATTCAACAATGAAGGCCATAACTTCTCTACTCATGCTATATCCAACATCCCTTGTCAACCAGTTAATAATGGCATAATGGAATGCATCATTAACCCTCCTATGATGTAGCTTTGATGCTTGTAGGGTTAATTGATCATAGTTCTCCCATGCCTTCGTTTGTACAGGAGCTTCCCCTAATATGCCTACTACATTCAATCCAGGGAATATGCCCATCCGTGTAGCTGAATATATAACATAGGAGGTAATGAAGAAGTTCTTTGTTTGCCTCACCTTGGGCATCTGATTATGTAGGTTATTTGAGAAGATCATTCCCCAATGAAACTATTGTCTACCATCCAAAATTATTTCAATGAATGGAAACAACCATTCCTTAAAATTTGCAGTCTTTCTTTCCAAACACCCTGGAAAGCATCATGATTAAGTCATCAATTTAATTTTTAAAGTCTCCCCTCTTGGGCTATTCAAGAACCTTGCTCAAAGACTTCTTTTCAGTTTTTAGCCATTTCTTGTTCATATGGGAGCTATTAGTTTCCTTGTCCCTATTGAATAGTTGCAATGCCTTTGCTTCATTCAATTTCTTAGGGTTCTTGGGAGAAGGTCCATTGTACAAGAACCTCATCAATTGTGGAGATAAATCAATGATCACATTCCCTTGGAGGTCTACACACTGCCTTGATGCAGGATTGTAAGCCCCTATTGCTGTTAGTATAAGCTTCTAGCACTGAACTAATAGAGGGAAGAGAGTGACATGTGCTAGTCTGAATTGGGCTATTCTTTCAGCCCTCCCAATCACTTCATCTGAGAAAGTGTCTATAATTACCTCATCACAATTAAATGACCAAAAATTAGTATTTGTAATCTCATCCCATTCTAAATCCATCTTGATGGCTATAGGAGTAGCATCCTGGTGTTTATACCTCATGGTGTAAGGTAGTTGTTCCACATTTATCTTCTTTGGCTTCACTCCTTTTGAAATTTCAACAACTTTCCCTTCTTTTTGTGAAACTTCTTTAGATTCTCTTGACATCATTTACTCGTACAAGACAACCCTAGATTAGATCAACTCAAGGAATGGGAATCTTCATACAATTTTTACCTTTCATACTACTCTATCCTTCCCTAGGTATCCCCTTATACTTAGTAAAATTTTAAACCTACCAGGAGTGGGGCCATGAGAAGATCAGGAACCAAAGAGCTTAAACAAATAACTCAAGTGGAACTAGAACCAGGACAAGGATAGAAACTAGAACTATCAAAGTTCCAGTATATCGTATCATTTGATGATCCGGTCCTGCAAGATTGGCAGGATGGGAATCATAATTGGAACCCATCGGAGGTGGAATTATTTTTGGAACTGGATTCCTACATGAATGTTCATTGGACGAGTTCATTTCCAGCTCTGATTCCGCTATAGATTACTAAGGTTAAGTAGATTCTCCCCATATGCCTACATCAGTTTGGACCCAAGTTAAAAGAAGGCATGGGGAGGCAGAATTTAACCTTAACTCCACCCAAAAAAATGGAACCAGGATCGAGTGAGTTAGGGCATTTAGGAAAAGGGGTGACATACAAGCCTAGTTTGTATGACCTATCAACCTAAATGAAAACTAGGGCATCAAAACCCCAACTCAAATTCGTAAGACCGACAAAGGAATAAGATTGGAAGGGTCTAGAGAAAGATTTAAAACAACTTCAATCATCTAGAATCCTTCAAAAAGGAAGCCCTAATAGAAACTAGGGCACGGTGGAACAAAACCTCCACTGAGAATAGGGAAAATGACAACAAACCAACGAAAAATGAACAAGGGGAAGAAAAAGACAAACAAAAAAATGAAAGAAAAACCCAAACAAAACAAAAAAATAAACAAAAAACGAATGAAAACATGTGAAGATCCACAAGAAAAGCCCCATGAATATGTGAAGAATAGACCAAACAAAAAAATGGAGAAACATAAAAAGAGAACAGAAGAAACCCCACCTACCTCGAAGCACAACCAAAAAGGGTTGAAAATCGACAGGAATTCGCTCATGAACACTCGTCCGCAACCAAATCATGCTCCTCTTGAAGTTGTTTCAGATATGACTAGTTAAAACACTTTAGATGATTATAATGAGCCAAATAACCCTTGATTAAGGTTTAAAAAAAAATTGCACTTGTGAGGAGGCTTCAATTAATGCGGTTGGTCGGGTGTAGAGCTAGAGCGAAGGTGAGCACACAACCATCATGCACATCAGAGGTAAAGCAGGAGCGGAAGCAGAGTCAAGATAGAACCAGGAACTTTTTCAAAGTTCCACATTCCATTTCAGATCAAGCTCTGGTCCCACAGTAGGGAAATGGAAACAAATGAATGGGGGTAGGATCAAAACCAAAACCAAACTTGGAACTTTTGCAAAGTTCTAGGTTTGGATTCCACTCCGGTTTCGCTCATGATAAAGGGAAAGAATAACACAAGGAAAATGACAAAGAAAGAAGAAAGGGAAGTGGGACCAGAGTGAAGGCAATCCTGAACGGGACACAAAACGAGGAAAAAACAAAAAGAAAACAAACAGGGATTCTGCTTCTGCCAAAATGAAATGAAACACAAAAGAAAAATCAAGGGAGAAAATAAACCCAAGAGCCCAAGACAAGCAAAATAACAAAGAATCCAACAAGGCAAGAAACAGGGTCATGATCAAAACCAAAATTGGACCTAGAACTTTTAGAAAGTTCTAAGTCTGGTTCTGACTCACGATCCGAGCCCACAAAACAAAAGAAACAAGGAATTAGGAGTAAAAATAACAACTCCTAAGAACCAAACAAGAACACCAAGGACAAAAAAAGAAAAGGGGGACCCATTTTGACCCAAAAACAAAATGGGGTGGTTATGCAAGACATTAAAATTGGTGACTCGACTAGGAAAATGGTTTATCCATTTTCAAGATACTGAAAAATTCAGTCACCTAGAACCTCTGGTTCATGTACATTTTAAACTTGAGTATGATCAGTTATGGCAAACAAGGTTGAGCTGGAATCTCAAATGTCAATCAATAATAACCACATC